>JAJFZO010000349.1:0-64836 GCA_021397835.1 Moringa oleifera
CCGCCCACACCATCGAGCTTGTCTAGCCATATCCCAGCACATTATCCCACGATTATTCTCGCTTCGTTGCCCACGTTTTTCCCACCAATGAGGCCTTGGCAAAAGGGGTGCCGAGGCTGGCTGTGTGGCTCGCTCGTTTCTAACGACCGACGATCGTGTCGTCGATCGCGCTGCGCAATGAGTCCGCCTAAGTAGGCATGAGCGTCGAGATCCAACCCCACGTCTGTCACCCCGAGGGCCTACGACGAAGCACTCCGCATGCTCGAAATCCCCCCAAATAATTGGCCCTCACGTAGCATGCATCATCGTGAGCTTCGCTGCCCACACCATCGAGCTTGTCTAGCCATATCCCAGCACATTATCCAATGATTATTCTCGCTTCGTTGCCCACGTTTTTCCCACCAATGAGGCCTTGGCAGTAGGGGTGCCGAGGCTGGCCGTCTGGCTCGCTCGTTTTTAACGGCCGACGATCGTGTCGTCGATCGCGCTGCACAATGAGTCCGCCTAAGCAAGCATGAGCGTCGAGATCCAACCCCACATCTGCCGCCTCAAGGGCCTGCGAGGAAGGACTACGCATTCTCCAAATCCCCCCAATAATTTCGCTCTCGTGTAGCATGCATCATCGTTAGCTTCGCCGCCCACACCATCGAGCTTGTCTAGCAAAATCCCAGCACATTATCCCAGGATTATTCTCGCTTCGTTGCCCACGTTTTTCTCACCAATGAGGCCTTGGCAATAGGGGTGCCGAGGCTGGCCGTGTGGCTCGCTCGTTTCTAACGGCCGACGATCGTGTCGTCGATCGCGCTGCACAATGAGTCCGTCTAGGCAAGCCTGAGCGTCGAGATCCAACCCCACGTCTGTCGCCCCGAGGGCCTACGACGAAGCACTCCGCATGCTCGAAATCCCCCCAACAATTTGGCCCTCACGTAGCATGCATCATCGTGAGCTTCGCCGCCCACACCATCGAGCTTGTCTAGCCATATCCCAGCACATTATCCCACGATTATTCTCGCTTCGTTGCCCACCTTTTTCCCACCAATGAGGCCTTGGCAGTAAGGGTGCCGAGGCTAGCCATGTGGCTCACTCGTTTCTAACGGCCGATGATCGTGTCGTCGATCGCGTTGCGCAATGATTCCGCCTAGGCATGCACGAGCGTCGAGATCCAAGCCCACGTCTGCCGCCCCGAGGGCCTTCGACGAAGCACTCCGCATGCTCAAAATCCCCCCAACTAATTGGCCCTCACGTAGCATGCATCATCGTGAGCTTCGCCGCCCACACCATCGAGCTTGTCTAGCCATATCCCAGCACATTATCCCACGTTTATTACCGCTTCGTTGCCCACGTTTTTCCCACCAATGAGGCCTTGGCAGTAGGGGTGCCGAGACTGGCCATCTGGCTTGCTCGTTTTTAACGGCCGACGATCGTGTCGTCGATCGCGCTGCATAATGTGTCCGCCTAGGAAAGCATGAGCGTCGAGATCCAACCCCCCGTCTGCCGCCTCAAGGGCCTTCGAGGAAGCTCTACGCATTCTCGAAATCCCCCCAACCATTTGGCTCTCGTGTAGCATGCATCATCGTTAACTTCGTCGCCCACACCATCGAGCTTGTCTAGCCAAATCCTAGCACATTATCCCACGATTATTCTCGCTTCGTTGCCCAGGTTTTTCCCACCAATGAGGCCTTGGCAGAAGGGGTGCCGAGGCTAGCCGTGTGGCTCACTCGTTTCTAACGGCCGACGATCGTGTCGTCGATCGCGCTGCATAATGAGTCCGCTTAGGCAAGCATGAGCGTCGAGATCCAACCCCACGTCTGCTGCCTCAAGGGCCTGCGAGGAAGCACTACGCATTCTCGAAACCCCCCCGACCATTTGCCTCTCGTGTAGCATGCATCATCGTTAGCTTTGCCGCCCACACCATCGAGCTTGTCTAGCCAAATCCGAGCACATTATGCCACGATTATTCTTGCTTTGTTGCCCACGTTTTTCCCACCAATGAGGCCTTGGCAGTTGGGGTGCCGAGACTGGCCGTCTGGCTCGCTCGTTTTTAATGGCCGACGATCGTGTCGTCGATCGCGCTGCATAATGAGTCTGCCAAGGCAAGCATGAGCGTCGAGATCCAACCCCCCGTCTGCCACCTCAAGGGCCTGCGAGGAAGCACTACGCATTCTCAAAATCCCCCCAACCATTTGGCTCTCGTGTAGCATGCATCATCGTTAGCTTAGCCGCCGACACCATCGAGCTTGTCTAGCCAAATCCCAGAACACTATCCCACGATTATTCTCGCTTCGTTGCCCACGTTTTTCCCACCAATGAGGCCTTGGCAATAGGGGTGCCGAGGCTGGCCGTGTGGCTCGCTCGTTTCTAATGGCCGAAGATCGTGTCATCGATCGCGCTGCGCAATGAGTCCGTCTAGGCAAGCCTGAGCGTCGAGAACCAACTCCACGTCTGTCGCCCCGAGGGCCTACGACGAAACACTCCGCATGCTCGAAATGCCCCCAACAATTTGGCCCTCACGTAGCAAGCATCATCGTGAGCTTCGCCGCCCACTCCATCGAGCTTGTCTAGCCATATCCCAGCACATTATCCCACGATTATTCTCGCTTCGTTGCCCACGTTTTTCCCACCAATGAGGCCTTGGCAGTAGGGGTGCCGAGGCTGACCGCCTGGCTCGCTCGTTTTTAACGGTCGACGATCGTGTCGTCGATCGCGCTGCGCAATGAGTCCGCCTAGGCAAGCATGTGCGTCGAGATCCAACCCCACGTCTGTCGCCCCGAGGGCCTACGACGAAGCACTCTGCATGCTCGAAATCCCCCCAACAATTTGGCCCTCACGTAGCATGCATCATCGTGAGCTTCGCCGCCCACTCCATCGAGCTTGTCTAGCCATATCCCAGCACATTATCCCACGATTATTCTCGCTTCGTTACCCACGTTTTTCCCACCAATGAGGCCTTGGCAGTAGGGGTGCCGAGCCTGGCTGTGTGGCTCGCTCGTTTCTAACGGCCGACGATCGTGTCGTCGATCGCGCTGCGCAATGAGTCCGTCTAGGCAAGCATGAGCGTCGAGATCCAACCCCACGTCTGTCACCCCGAGGACCTACGACGAAGCACTCCGCATGCTCGAAATCCCCCCAACAATTTGGCCCTCACGTAGCATGAATCATCGTGAGCTTCGCCGCCCACACCATCGAGCTTGTCTAGCCAAATCCCAGCACATTATCCCATGATTATTCTCGCTTCGTTGCCCACGTTTTTCCCACCAATGAGGCCTTGGCAATAGGGGCGTCGAGGCTGGCCGTGTGGCTCGCTCGTTTCTAACGGCCGACGATCGTGTCGTCGATCGCACTGCGCAAGGAGTCCGTCTAGGCAAGCCTGAGCGTCAAGATCCAACCCCACGTCTTTCGCCCCGAGGGCCTACGACGAAGCACTCCGCATGCTCGAAATCCCCCCAACAATTTGGCCCTCACGTAGCATGCATCATCGTGAGCTTCGCCGCCCACACCATCGAGCTTGTCTAGCCATATCCCAGCACATTATCCCAAGATTATTCTCGCTTCGTTGCCCACCTTTTTCCCACCAATGAGGCCTTGGCAGTAAGGGTGCCGAGGCTAGCCATGTGGCTCACTCATTTCTAACGGCCGACGATCGTGTCGTCGATCGCGTTGCGCAATGATTCCGCCTAGGCATGCATGAGCGTCGAGATCCAACCCCACGTCTGCCGCCCCGAGGGCCTTCGACGAAGCACTCCGCATGCTCGAAATCCCCCTAACAATTTGGCCCTCACGTAGCATGCATCATCGTGAGCTTCGCCGCCCACTCCATCGAGCTTGTCTAGCCAAATCCCAACACATTATCCCATGATTATTCTCGCTTCATTGCCCATGTTTTTCCCACCAATGAGGCCTTGGCAATAGGGGTGCCGAGGCTGGCCGTGTGGCTCGTTCGTTTCTAACGGCCGACGATCGTGTCGTCGATCGCGCTGCATAATGAGTCCGCCTAGGCAAGCATGAGCGTCGAGATCCAACCCCATGTCTGCCGCCTCAGGGGCCTGCGAGGAAGCACTACGCATTCTCGAAATCCCCCCAGCCATTTGGCTCTCGTGTAGCATGCATCATCGTTAGCTTCGCCGCCCACACCATCGAGCTTGTCTAGCCAAATCCCAGCACATTATCCCATGATTATTCTCGCTTCGTCGCCCATGTTTTTCCCACCAATGAGGCCTTGGCAATAGGGGCGTCGAGGCGGCCGTGTGGCTCGCTCTTTCTAACGGCCGACTATCGTGGTTCCGTCGATCGCGCTGCATAATGAGTCCGCCTAGGCAAGCATGAGCGTCGAGATCCAACCCCACGTCTGCCGCCTCAAGGGCCTTCGAGGAAGCACTACCCATTCTCGAAATCCCCCCAACCATTTGGCCCTCACGTAGCATGCATCATCGTGAGCTTCGCCGCCCACACCATCGAGCTTGTCTAGCCATATCCCAGCACATTATCCCACGATTATTCTCGCTTCGTTGCCCACCTTTTTCCCACCAATGAGGCCTTGGCAGTAAGGGTGCCGAGGCTAGCCATGTGGCTCACTCGTTTCTAACGGCCGACGATCGTGTCGTCGATCGCGTTGCGCAATGATTCCACCTAGGCATGCATGAGCGTCGAGATCCAACCCCACGTCTGCCGCCCCGAGGGCCTTCGACGAAGCACTCCGCATGCTCGGAATCCCCCCAACAATTTGGCCCTCACGTAGCATGCATCATCGTGAGCTTCGTCGCCCACACCATCGAGCTTGTCTAGCCATATCCCAGCACATTATCCCACGTTTATTACCGCTTCGTTGCCCACGTTTTTCCCACCAATGAGGCCTTGGCAGTAGGGGTGCCGAGACTGGCCATCTGGCTTGCTCGTTTTTAACGGCCGACGATCGTGTCGTCGATCGCGCTGCATAATGTGTCCGCCTAGGAAAGCATGAGCGTCGAGATCCAACCCCCCGTCTGCCGCCTCAAGGGCCTTCGAGGAAGCTCTACGCATTCTCGAAATCCCCCCAACCATTTGGCTCTCGTGTAGCATGCATCATCGTTAACTTCGTCGCCCACACCATCGAGCTTGTCTAGCCAAATCCTAGCACATTATCCCACGATTATTCTCGCTTCGTTGCCCAGGTTTTTCCCACCAATGAGGCCTTGGCAGAAGGGGTGCCGAGGCTAGCCGTGTGGCTCACTCGTTTCTAACGGCCGACGATCGTGTCGTCGATCGCGCTGCATAATGAGTCCGCTTAGGCAAGCATGAGCGTCGAGATCCAACCCCACGTCTGCTGCCTCAAGGGCCTGCGAGGAAGCACTACGCATTCTCGAAACCCCCCCGACCATTTTGCTCTCGTGTAGCATGCATCATCGTTAGCTTTGCCGCCCACACCATCGAGCTTGTCTAGCCAAATCCGAGCACATTATCCCACGATTATTCTTGCTTTGTTGCCCACGTTTTTCCCACCAATGAGGCCTTGGCAGTAGGGGTGCCGAGACTGGCCGTCTGGCTCGCTCGTTTTTAATGGCCGACGATCGTGTCGTCGATCGCGCTGCATAATGAGTCTGCCAAGGCAAGCATGAGCGTCGAGATCCAACCCCCCGTCTGCCACCTCAAGGGCCTGCGAGGAAGCACTACGCATTCTCAAAATCCCCCCAACCATTTGGCTCTCGTGTAGCATGCATCATCGTTAGCTTAGCCGCCGACACCATCGAGCTTGTCTAGCCAAATCCCAGAACACTATCCCACGATTATTCTCGCTTCGTTGCCCACGTTTTTCCCACCAATGAGGCCTTGGCAATAGGGGTGCCGAGGCTGGCCGTGTGGCTCGCTCGTTTCTAATGGCCGAAGATCGTGTCATCGATCGCGCTGCGCAATGAGTCCGTCTAGGCAAGCCTGAGCGTCGAGAACCAACTCCACGTCTGTCGCCCCGAGGGCCTACGACGAAACACTCCGCATGCTCGAAATGCCCCCAACAATTTGGCCCTCACGTAGCAAGCATCATCGTGAGCTTCGCCGCCCACTCCATCGAGCTTGTCTAGCCATATCCCAGCACATTATCCCACGATTATTCTCGCTTCGTTGCCCACGTTTTTCCCACCAATGAGGCCTTGGCAGTAGGGGTGCCGAGCCTGGCTGTGTGGCTCGCTCGTTTCTAATGGCCGACGATCGTGTCGTCGATCGCGCTGCGCAATGAGTCCGCCTAGGCAAGCATGAGCGTCGAGATCCAACCCCACGTCTGTCACCCCGAGGACCTACGACGAAGCACTCCGCATGCTCGAAATCCCCCCAACAATTTGGCCCTCATGTAGCATGCATCATCGTGAGCTTCGCCGCCCACACCATCGAGCTTGTCTAGCCATATCCCAGCACATTATCCAATGATTATTCTCGCTTCGTTGCCCACATTTTTCCCACCAATGAGGCCTTAGCAGTAGGGGTGCCGAGGCTGGCCGTCTGGCTCGCTCGTTTTAACGGTCGACGATCGTGTCGTCGATCGCGCTGCATAATGAGTCCGCCTAGGCAAGCATGAGCGTCGAGATCCAACCCCATGTCTGCCGCCTCAAGGGCCTGCGAGGAAGCACTACGCATTCTCGAAATCCCCCTAACCATTTGGCTCTCATGTAGCATGCATCATCGTTAGCTTCGCCGCCCACACCATCGAGCTTGTCTAGCCAAATCCCAGCACATTATCCCATGATTATTCTCGCTTCGTTGCCCACGTTTTTCCCACCAATGAGGCCTTGGCAATGGAGGTGCCGAGGCTGGCCGTGTGGCTCGCTCGTTTCTAACGATCGACGATCGTGTCGTCGATCGCGCTCCGCAATGAGTTCGCCTAGGCAAGCATGAGCGTCGAGATCCAACCCCACGTCTGCCGCCCCGAGGGCATACGACGAAGCACTCCGCATGCTCCAAATCCCCCCAACAATTTGGCCCTCACGTAGCATGCATCATCGTGAGCTTCGCCGCCCACACCATCGAGCTTGTCTAGCCATATCCCAGCACATTATCCCACGATTATTCTCGCTTCGTTGCCCACATTTTTCCCACCAATGAGGCCTTGGCAGTAAGGGTGCCGAGGCTAGCCATGTGGCTCACTCGTTTCTAACGGCCGACGATCGTGTCGTCGATCGCGCTGCGCAATGATTTCGCCTAGGCAAGCATGAGCGTCGAGATCCAACCCCACGTCTGCCGCCCCGAGGGCCTTCGACTAAGCACTCCGCATGCTCGAAATCCCCCCAACAATTTGGCCCTCACGTTGCATGCATCATCGTGAGCTTCGCCGCCCACACCATCGAGCTTGTCTAGCCATATCCCAGCATATTATCCCACGATTATTCTCGCTTCGTTGCCCACATTTTTCCCACCAATGAGGCCTTGGCAATAGGGGTGCCGAGGCTGGCCGTGTGGCTCGCTCGTTTCTAATGGCCGAAGATCGTGTCATCAATCGCGCTGCGTAATGAGTCCGTCTAGGCAAGCCTGAGCGTCGAGAACCAACTCCACGTCTGTCGCCCCGAGGGCCTACGACGAAGCACTCCGCATGCTCGAAATGCCCCCAACAATTTGGCCCTCACGTAGCAAGCATCATCGTGAGCTTCGCCGCCCACACCATCGAGCTTGTCTAGCCATATCCTAGCACATTATCCCACGATTATTCTCGCTTCGTTGCCCACGTTTTTCCCACCAATGAGGCCTTGGCAGTAGGGGTGCCGAGGCTGGCCGTCTGGCTCGCTCGTTTTAACGGCCGACGATCGTGTCGTCGATCGCGCTGCGCAATGAGTCCGCCTAGGCAAGCATGAGCGTCGAGATCCAACCACACATCTGTCGCCCCGATGGCCTTCGACGAAGCACTCCGCATGCTCGAAATCCCCCCAACAATTTGGCCCTCACGTAGCATGCATCATCGTGAGCTTCGCCGCCACACCATCGAGCTTGTCTAGCCATATCCCAGCACATTATCCCACGATTATTCTCGCTTCGTTGCCCACGTTTTTCCCACCAATGAGGCCTTGGCAGTAGGGGTGCTGAGGCTGGCTGTGTGGCTCGCTCGTTCTAAACGGCCGACGATCGTGTCGTCGATCGCGCTGCCGCAATGAGTCCGCCTAGGCAAGCATGAGCGCGAGATCCAACCCCACGTCTGTCACCCCGAGGACCTACGACGAAGCACTCCGCATGCTCGAAATCCCCCAACAATTTGGCCCTCACGTAGCATGCATCATCGTGAGCTTCGCCGCCCACACCATCGAGCTTGTCTAGCCATATCCCAGCACATTATCCAATGATTATTCTCGCTTCGTTGCCCACGTTTTTCCCACCAATGAGGCCTTAGCAGTAGGGGTGCCGAGGCTGGCCGTCTGGCTCGCTCATTTTTAACGGTCGACGATCGTGTCGTCGATCGCGCTGCATAATGAGTCCGCCTAGGCAAGCATGAGCGTCGAGATCCAACCCCATGTCTGCCGCCTCAGGGGCCTGCGAGGAAGCACTACGCATTCTCGAAATCCCCCCAACCATTTGGCTCTCGTGTAGCATGCATCATCATTAGCTTCGCCGCCCACACCATCGAGCTTGTCCAGCGAAATCCTAGCACATTATCCCATGATTATTCTCCCTTCATTGCCCACGTTTTTCCCACCAATGAGGCCTTGGCAATAGGGGTGTCGAGGCTGGCCGTGTGGCTCGCTCGTTTCTAACGGCCGACGATCGTGTCGTCGATCGCGCTGCGCAAGGAGTCCGTCTAGGCAAGCCTGAGCGTCGAGATCCAACCCCACGTCTGTCGCCCCGAGGGCCTACGACGAAGCACTCCGCATGCTCGAAATCCCCCCAACAATTTGGCCCTCACGTAGCATGCATCATCGTGAGCTTCGCCGCCCACACCATCGAGCTTGTCTAGCCATATCCCAGCACATTATCCCACGATTATTCTCGCTTCGTTGCCCACATTTTTCCCACCAATGAGGCCTTGGCAGTAAGGGTGCCGAGGCTAGCCATGTGGCTCACTCGTTTCTAACGGCCGACGATCGTGTCGTCGATCGCGTTGCGCAATGATTCCGCCTAGGCATGCATGAGCGTCGAGATCCAACCCCACGTCTGCCGCCCCGAGGGCCTTCGACGAAGCACTCTGCATGCTCGAAATCCCCCCAACAATTTGGCCCTCACGTAGCATGCATCATCGTGAGCTTCGTCGCCCACACCATCGAGCTTTCTAGCCATATCCCAGCACATTATCCCACGTTATTACCACTTCGTTGCCCACGTTTTTTCCCACCAATGAGGCCTTGGCAGTAGGGGTGCCGAGACTGGCCGTCTGGCTTGCTCGTTTTTAACGGCCGACGATCGTGTCGTCGATCGCGCTGCATAATGTGTCCGCCTAGGCAAGCCTGAGCATCGAGATCCAACCCTACGTCTGTCGCCCTGAGGGCCTACGACGAAGCACTCCGCATGCTCGAAATCCCCCCAACAAGTTGGCCCTCACGTAGCATGCATCATCGTGAGCTTCGCCGCCCACACCATCGAGCTTGTCTAGCCAAATCCCAGAACATTATCCCACGATTATTCTCGCTTCGTTGCCCACATTTTTCCCACCAATGAGGCCTTGGCAGTAAGGGTGCCGAGGCTAGCCATGTGGCTCACTCGTTTCTAAAGGCCGACGATCGTGTCGTCGATCGCGTTGCGCAATGATTCCGCCTAGGCATGCATGAGCGTCGAGATCCTACCCCACGTCTGCCGCCCCGAGGGCCTTCGACGAAGCACTCCGCATGCTCGAAATCCCCCCAAAAATTTGGCCCTCACGTTGCATGCATCATCGTGAGCTTCGTCGCCCACACCATCGAGCTTGTCTAGCCATATCCCAGCATATTATCCCACGATTATTCTCGCTTCGTTGCCCACGTTTTTCCCACCAATGAGGCCTTGGCAATAGGGGTGCCGAGGCTGGCCGTGTGGCTCGCTCGTTTCTAACGGCCGACGATCGTGTCGTCGATCGCGCTGAGCAATGAGTCCGTCTAGGCAAGCCTGAGCGTCGAGATCCAACCCCACGTCTGCCGCCCCGAGGGCCTACGACGAAGCACTCCGCATGCTCCAAATCCCCCCAACAATTTGGCCGTCACGTAGCATGCATCATCGTGAGCTTCGCCGCCCACACCATCGAGCTTGTCTAGCCATATCCTAGCACATTATCCCACGATTATTCTCGCTTCGTTGCCCACGTTTTTCCCACCAATGAGGCCTTGGCAGTAGGGGTGCCGAGGCTGACCGCTTGGCTCGCTCGTTTTTAACGGTCGACGATCGTGTCGTCGATCGCGCTGCGCAATGAGTCCGCCTAGGCAAGCATGAGCGTCGAGATCCAACCACACGTCTGTCGCCCCCGATGGCCTTCGACGAAGCACTCCGCATGCTCGAAATCCCCTTATCAATTTGGCCCTCACGTAGCATGCATCATCGTGAGCTTCGCCGCCCACTCCATCGAGCTTGTCTAGCCATATCCCAGCACATTATCCCACGATTATTCTCGCTTCGTTGCCCACGTTTTTCCCACCAATGAGGCCTTGGCAGTAGGGGTGCTGAGGCTGGCTGTGTGGCTCGCTCGTTTCTAACTGCCGACGATCGTGTCGTCGATCGCGCTGCGCAATGAGTCCGCCTAGGCAAGCATGAGCGTCGAGATCCAACCCCACGTCTGTCACCCCGAGGACCTACGACGAAGCACTCCGCATGCTCGAAATCCCCCCAACAATTTGGCCCTCACGTAGCATGCATCATCGTGAGTTTCGCCGCCCACACCATCGAGCTTGTCTAGCCATATCCCAGCACATTATCCAATGATTATTCTCGCTTCGTTGCCCACGTTTTTCCCACCAATGAGGCCTTAGTAGTAGGGGTGCCGAGGCTGGCCGTCTGGCTCGCTCGTTTTTAACGGTCGACCATCGTGTCGTCGATCGCGCTGCATAATGAGTCCGCCTAGGCAAGCATGAGCGTCGAGATCCAACCCCATGTCTGCCGCCTCAGGGGCCTGCGAGGAAGCACTACGCATTCTCGAAATCCCCCCAACCATTTGGCTCTCGTGTAGCATGCATCATCGTTAGCTTTGCCGCCCACACGATCGAGCTTGTCTAGCCAAATCCCAGCACATTATCCCATGATTATTCTCGCTTCGTTGCCCATGTTTTTCCCACCAATGAGGCCTTGGCAATAGGGGTGCCGAGGCTGGCCGTGTGGCTAGTTCGTTTCTAACGGCCGACGATAGTGTCGTCGATCGCGCTGCGCAAGGAGTCCGTCTAGGCAAGCCTGAGCATCGAGATCCAACCCTACGTCTGTCACCCCGAGGGCCTACGACGAAGCACTCCGCATGCTCGAAATCCCCCCAACAATTTGGCCCTCACGTAGCATGCATCATCGTGAGCTTCGCCGCCCACACCATCGAGCTTGTCTAGCCATATCCCAGCACATTATCCCACGATTATTCTCGCTTCGTTGCCCACATTTTTCCCACCAATGAGGCCTTGGCAGTAAGGGTGCCGAGGCTAGCCATGTGCCTCACTCGTTTCTAAAGGCCGACGATCGTGTCATCGATCGCGTTGCGCAATGATTCCGCCTAGGCATGCATGAGCGTCGAGATCCAACCCCACGTCTGCCGCCCCGAGGGCCTTCGACGAAGCACTCCGCATGCTCAAAATCCCCCCAAAAATTTGGCCCTCACGTTGCATGCATCATCGTGAGCTTCGTCGCCCACACCATCGAGCTTGTCTAGCCATATCCCAGCATATTATCCCACGATTATTATCGCTTCGTTGCCCACGTTTTTCCCACCAATGAGGCCTTGGCAGTAGGGGTGCCGAGACTGGCCGTCTGGCTTGCTCGTTTTTAACGGCTGACGATCGTGTCGTCGATCGCGCTGCATAATGAGTCCGCCTAGGAAAGCATGTGCGTCGAGATCCAACCCCCCGTCTGCCGCCTCAAGGGCCTGCGAGGAAGCTCTACGCATTCTCGAAATCCCCCCAACCATTTGGCTCTCGTGTAGCATGCATCATCGTTAGCTTCGCCGCCCACACCATCGAGCTTGTCTAGCCAAATCCTAGCACATTATCCCACGATTATTCTCGCTTCGTTGCCCAGGTTTTTCCCACCAATGAGGCCTTGGCAGAAGGGGTGCCGAGGCTAGCCGTGTGGCTCACTCGTAGTTTCTAACGGCCGACGATCGTGTCGTCCATCGCGCTGCATAATGAGTCCGCTTAGGCAAGCATGAGCGTCGAGATCCAGCCCCACGTCTGCCGCCTCAAGGGCCTGCGAGGAAGCACTATGCATTCTCGAAATCCCCCCAACAATTTGGTTCTCGTGTAGCATGCATCATCGTTAGCTTCGCCGCCCACACAATCGAGCTTGTCTAGCCATATCCTAGCTCATTATCCCATGATTATTCTGACTTCGTTGCCCACGTTTTTCCCATCAATGAGGCCTTGGCTGTAGGGGTGCCCAGGCTGGCAGTGTGGCTCGCTCGTTGCTAACGGCCGACGATCGTGTCTTCGATCGCGCTGCGTAATGAGTCCGCCTAGGCAAGCCTGAGCGTCGACATCCAACCCCACGTCTGCCGCCTCAAGGGCCTGCGAAGAAGCACTGCGCATTCTCGAAATCCCCCCAACGATTTGGCTCTCGTGTAGCATGCATCATTGTTAGCTTCGCCGCCCATACCATCAAGCTTGTCTAGCCATATCCCAGCTCATTATCCTACGATTATTCTCGCTTCGTTGCCCACGTTTTTCGCACCTATAAGGCCATGGCAGCAGGTGTGCCAAGGATGCCCGCGTGGCTCGCTCATTGCTAACGGCAGACGATCGTGTCGTCGATCGCGCTGCGCAATGAGTCCACCTAGGCAAGCATGAGCGTCGAGATCCAACCACACGTCTGCCGACTCGAGGGCCTACGACGAAGCACTCCGCATGCTCGAAATCCCCCCAACAATTTAGCCCTCACGTAGCATGCATCATTGTTTGCGTCGCAGCCCCCACCATCGAGCTTGTCTAGCCATATCTCGGCTCATTATCCCACGATTATTCTCGCTTCGTTGCCTACGTTTTTCCCACTAATGAGGCCTTGGCAGTAGGGGTGCCCAGGTTGGCCGTGTGGCTCGCTCGTTGCTAACCGCCGACGATCGTGTCGTCGATCGCGCCGCGCAACGAGTCCGCCTAGGCAAGCCTGAACGTCGAGATCCAACCAAACGTTTGCTGCGTCAAGGGCCTACGACAAAGCACTCCGCATGCTCGAAATCCCCCCAACGATTTGGCCCTCACGTAGCATGCATCATCGTTAGCTTCGCCACCCATACCATCGAGCTTGTCTAGCCACATCCCAGCTCATTATCCCACGATTATTCTCGCTTTATTGCCCACGTTTTTCCCACCGATAAAGCCTTGGCAGCAGGGATGCCCAGGCTAGCCGTGTGGCTCGCTCGTTGCTAATGACCGATGATCGTGTCTTCTATCGCGCTGCGCAACGAGTCCGCCTAGGCAAGCCTGAGCGTTGAGATCTAACCCCACGTCTGCTGCCTGAAGGGCCTGCGAAGAAGCACTCCACATTCTCGAAATCCGCCCAACGATTTGGCCTTCGCATAGCATGCATCTTCGCCGCGCATACCATCGAGCTTGTCTAGCCATATCCCAGCTCATTAACCCATGATTATTCTCGCTTTGCTGCCCACGTTTTTCCCACCAATGAGGCCTTGGCTGTAAAGGTGCCCAGGCTGGCCGTATGGCTCGCTCGTTGCTAACGGCCAACGATCGTGTCGTCGATCGCGCTGCGCAACGAGTCCGCCTAGGCAAGCATGAGCGTCGAGATCCAACCCCACGTCTGCCACCTTGAGGGCCCCGCGAAGAAGCTCTCCGCATTCTCGAAATCCCTAGAACGATTTGCCCTCGCGTAGCATGCATCATCGTGAGCTTCGCCGCCCACACCTTCAAGCTTGTCTAGCCATATCCTAGCACATTATCTCACGATTATTCTCGCTTCATTGCCCACGTTTTTCCCACCAATGAGGCCTTGGCAATAGGGGTGCCGAGGCTGGCCGTCTGGCTCGCTCGTTTTTAACGGCCGACGATCGTGTCGTCGATCGCGCTGCGCAATGAGTCTGTCTAGGCAAGGATGAGCGTCGAGATCCAACCCCACGTCTGCCGCCCCAAGGGCCAGCGACGATGCACTCCGCATGCTTAAAATCCCCCCAACAATTTGGCCCTCACGTAGCATGCATCATCGTTAGCTTTGCCGCCCACGCCATCGAGCTTGTCTAGCCACATCCCAGGTCATTATCCCACGATTATTCTGGCTTCATTGCCCACGCTTTTTCCCACCGATGAGGCCTTGGCAGTAGGGGTGCCCAGGCTCGCCGTGTGGCTCGCTCGTTGCTAACGGACGACGATAGTGTCATCGATCACGCTGCACCACGAGTCCACCTAGGCAAGCCTGAGCATCGAGAGCAAACCTCACGTCTGTCGCCTCGAGGGCCGGCGATGAAGCACTTCGCATGCTCGAAATCCCCCAAACAATTTGGCCCTAACGTAGCATGCATCATGGTTTGCTTCTTCGCCCATAACATCGAGCTAGTCTAGCCACATCCCAGCTCATTATCCTACGATTACTCTCGCTTCGTTGCCCACATTTTTCGCACTGATGAGGCCTTGGTAGCAGGGGTGCCTAAGATAGCCGCGTTGCTCGCTCATTGCTAACGGCCGACGACCGTGTCGTCGATCGCACTGCGCAATGAGTCCGCCTAGGCAAGCCTGAGCGTCGAGATCCAGCCCCACGTTTGCCACCTCGAGGGCCTACGATGAAGCACTTCGCATGCTCGAAATCCCCCCAATAATTTGGCCTTCACGTAGCATGCATCATCGTTAGCTTCGCCTCCCACACCATCGAGCTTGTCTAGCCACATCCCAGCTCATTATCGCATGATTATTCTCGCTTTGTTGCCCACGTTTTTCCCACAGGTGAGGCCTTGGCAACATGGGTGCCCAAGCTGGCCGTGTGGCTCGCTCGCTGCTACCGGCCGACGATCATGTCTTCGATTGCGCTGCGTAATGAGTCCGCCTAGGCAAGCTTAAGCATCGACATCCAACCCCACGTCTGCTGCCTCAAGGGCCTGCGAAGAAGCACTACGCATTCTCGAAATCCCCCCAACGATTTGGCTCTCGTGTAGCATGCATCATTGTTAGTTTCGCCGCCCACACCATCGAGCTTGTCTAGCCATATCCCAGCTCATTATCCTACAATTATTCTCGCTTCATTGCCCACGTTTTTCGCACCGAAAAGGCCATGGCAGCAGGGGTGCCCAGGATAACCGCGTGGCTCGCTCATTGCTAACGGCCGACGATAGTGTCGTCGATCGCGCTGCGCAATGAGTCTGCCTAGGCAAGCATGAGCGTCAAGATCCAACCCCACGTCTGCCTGCCCGAGGGCCTACGACGAAGCACTCTGCATGCTCAAACTCACCCCAACAATTTGGCCCTCACGTAGCATGCATCATTGTTTGCGTCGCAGCCCACACCATCGAGCTTGTCTAGCCATATCCCAGCTCATTATCCTACGATTATTCTCGCTTCGTTGCCCACGTTTTTCGCACCGATGAGGCCTTTGCAGCAGCGGTGTGCCGGATGGCCGCGTGGCTCGCTCATTGCTAACGTCCGACGATCGTGTTGTCGATCGCACTGCGCAACGAGTCCGCCTAGGCAAGCCTGAGCGTCGAGATCCAGCCCCACGTTTGCCGCCTCGAGGGCCTACGATGAAGCACTTCACATGCTCAAAATCCCCCCAATAATTTGGCCTTCACGTAGCATGCATCATCGTTAGCTTCACCCCCCACACCATCGAGCTTGTCTAGCCACATCCCAGCTCATTATCGCACGATTATTCTCGCTTCGTTGCCCACGTTGTTCCCACAGACGAGGCCTTGGCAGTAGGGGTGCCCAAGCTGGCCATGTGGCTCGCTCGTTGCTAACGGCCGACGATCGTGTCTTCGATCGCGCTGCGTAATGAGTCCGCCTAGGCAAGCCTGAGCGTTGACTTCCAACCCCACGTCTGCCGCCTCAAGGGCCTGCGAAGAAGCACTACACATTCTCGAAATTCCCCCAACGATTTGGCTCTCGTGTAGCATGCATCATTGTTAGCTTCGCCGCCCACACCATCGAGCTTGTCTAGCCATATCCTAGCACATTATCCCACGATTATTCTCGCTTCGTTGCCCACGTTTTCCCACCAATGAGGCCTTAGCAGTAGGGGTGCCGAGGCTGGCCGTGTGGCTCTCTCGTTTCTAACGGCCGACGATCGTGTTGTCGATCGCGCTGCGCAATGAGTCCGTCCAGGCAAGGATGAGCGTCGAGATCCAACCCCACGTATGCCGCCCCGAGGGCCTGCGACGATGCACTCCGTATGCTCGAAATCCCCCCAACAATTTGGCCCTCACGTAGCATGCATCATCGTTAGCTTTGCCGCCCACGCCATCGAGCTTGTCTAGCGACATCCCAGGTCCTTATCCCACGATTATTCTGGCTTCATTGCCCACGTTTTTTCCCACCGATGAGGCCTTGGCAGTAGGGGTGCCCAGGCTGGCCGTGTGGCTCGCTCGTTGCTAACGGACGACGATAGTGTCATCGATCACGCTGCACCACGAGTCCACCTAGGCAAGCCTGAGCATCGAGAGCAAACCTCACGTCTGTCGCCTCGAGGGCCGGCGATGAAGCACTCCGCATGCTCGAAATCCCCCAAACAATTTGGCCCTAATGTAGCATGCAGCATGGTTTGCTTCTTCGCCCACAACATCAAGCTAGTCTAGCCACATCCCAGCTTATTATCCTATGATTATTCTCGCTTCGTTGCCCACGTTTTTCGCACCAATGAGGCCTTTGCAGCAGGGGTGCCCCGGATGGCCGCGTGGCTCGCTCATTGCTAACGGTCGACGATCGTGTTGTCGATCGCACTGCACAACGAGTCCGCCTAGGCAAGCCTGAGCGTCGAGATCCAGCCCCACATTTGCCGCCTCGAGGGCCTACGATGAAGCACTTCGCATGCTTGAAATCCCCCCAATAATTTTGCCTTCACGTAGCATGCATCATCGTTAGCTTCGCCCCCCACACCATCGAGCTTGTCTAGCCACATCCCAGCTCATTATCGCACGATTATTCTCGCTTTGTTGCCCACGTTGTTCCCACAGATGAGGCCTTGGCAGCAGGGGTGCCCAAGCTGGCCGTGTGGCTCGCTCGTTGCTAACGGCCGACGATCGTGTCTTCGATCGCGCTGCGTAATGAGTCTGCCTAGGCAAGCTTGAGCGTCGACTTCCAACCCCACGTCTGCCGCCTCAAGGGCCTGCGAAGAAGCACTACGCATTCTCGAAATCCCCCCAACGATTTGGCTCTCGTGTAGCATGCATCATTGTTAGCTTCGCCGCCCACACCATCGAGCTTGTCTAGCCATATCCCAGCACATTATCCCACGATTATTCTCGCTTCTTTGCCCACGTTTTTCCCACCAATGAGGCCTTAGCAGTAGGGGTGCCGAGGCTGACCGTGTGGCTCTCTCATTTCTAACGGCCGACGATCGTGTCGTCGATCGCGCTGCGCAATGAGTCCGTCTAGGCAAGGATGAGCATCGAGATCCAACCCCACGTATGCCGCCCCGAGGGCCTGCGACGATGCACTCCGCATGCTCGAAATCCCCCCACAATTTGGCCCTCATGTAAAATGCATCATCGTTAGCTTCGCCGCCGACACCATCAAGCTTGTCCAGCCACATCCCAGCTCATTATCGCATAATTATTCTCGTGGGGTGCCCAAGGTGGCCGTGTGTCTCACTCGTTGCTAACGGCAGGCGATCGTGTCTTCGTTCGCGCTGCGTAACGAGTTTGCCTAGGCAAGCCTGAGCATCGAGATCCAACCCCACGTCTGCCGCCTCAAGTGCCTACGAGGAAGCACTATGCATTCCCGAAATCCCCCCAACAATTTGGTTCTCGTGTAGCATGCATCATCGTTAGCTTCGCTGCCCACACAATCGAGCTTGTCCAGCCATATCCCAGCTCATTATCCCATGATTATTCTGGCTTCGTTGCCCACGTTTTTCCCATCATTGAGGCCTTGGCTGTAGGGGTGCCCAGGCTGGCAGTGTGGCTCGCTCGTTGCTAACGGCCGACGATCGTGTCTTCGATCGCGCTGCGTAATGAGTCCGCCTAGGCAAGCCTGAGCGTCGACTTCCAACCCCACGTCTGCCACCTCAAGGGCCTGCGAAGAAGCACGACGCATTCTCGAAATCCCCCCAACGATTTGGCTCTCGTGTAGCATGCATCATTGTTAGCTTCGCCTCCCACACCATCGAGCTTGTCTAGCCATATCCCAGCTCATTATCCTACGATTATTCTCGCTTCGTTGCCCACGTTTTTCGCACCGATAAAGCCATGGCAGTAGGGGTGCCCAGGATGCCCGCGTGGCTCGCTCATTGCTAACGGCCGACGATCGTGTCGTCGATCGCGCTGCGCAATGAGTCTGCCTAGGCAAGCATGAGCGTCGAGATCCAACCCCACGTCTGCCGGCCCGAGGGCCTGTGACGAAGCACTCCGCATGCTCGAAATCCCCCCAAATATTTGGCCCTCACGTAGCATGCATCATGGTTTGCGTCGCAGCCCACACCATCGAGCTTGTCTAGCCATATCCCGGCTCATTATCCCACGTTTTTCCCACTAATGAGGCCTTGGCAGTTGGGGTGCCCAGGTTGGCCGTGTGGCTCGCTCGTTGCTAACGGGTGACGATTGTGTCGTCGATCGCGCAGCGCAACGAGTCCGCCTAGGCAAGCCTAAACATCAAGATCCAACCCAACATCTGTTGTGTCGAGGGCCCACGACAAAGCACTCCGCATGCTCGAAATCCCCCCAACGATTTGGCCCTCACGTAGCATGCATTATCGTTAGCTTCGCCGCCGACACCATCGAGCTTGTCTAGCCACATCCCAGCTCATTATCCCACGATTATTCTCGCTTTGTTACCCACATTTTTCCCACCGATGAGGCCTTGGCAGCAGGGGTGCCCAGGCTAGCCGTGTGGCTCGCTTGTTGCTAACGATCGACGATCGTGTCTTCCATCGCGCTGCGCAACGAGTCCGCCTAGGCAAGCCTGAGCGTCGAGATCCAACCCCACGTCTGCCGCCTCAAGGGCCTGCGAAGAAGCACTCCGCATTCTCGAAATCCCCCCAATGATTTGGCCCTCGCGTAGCATGCATCATCGTGAGCTTCGCCGCCCACACCATCGAGCTTGTCTAGCCATATCCCAGCTCATTATCCCACGATTATTCTCGCTTCGTTGCCCACATTTTTCCCACCAAAGAGGCCTTGGCTGTAATGGTGTCTAGGCTGGCCGTGTCGCTCGCTCGTTGCTAACGGCCGACGATCGTGTTGTCGATCGCGCTGCGCAACGAGTCTGCCTAGGCAAGCATGAGCGTCGAGATCCAACCCCACGTCAGCCGCCTCGAGGGCCTGCGATGAAGCACTCCGCATGCTCGAAATCCCCCCAATAATTTTGCCCTCACGTAGCATGCATCATCGTTAGCTTCGCCGCCCACACCATCGAGCTTGTCTAGCCATATCCCAGCTCATTATCCTACGATTATTCTGGCTTCATTGCGCACATTTTTTCCCACCGATGAGGCCTTGGCAGTAGGGGTGCCCAGGCTGGCCGTATGGCTTGCTCGTTGCTAACGGACCACGATAGTGTCATCGATCACGCTGCACAACCAGTCCACCTAGGCAAGCCTGAGCGTCGAGATCAAACCCCACGTCTGCCGCCTCGAGGGCCTGCGATGAAGCACTCCGCATGCTCGAAATCCCCCCAAATATTTGGCCCTCACGTGGCATGCATCATTGTTTGCTTCGCAGCCCACACCGTCGAGCTTGTCTAGCCACATCCCAGCTCTTTATCCCATGATTATTCTCGCTTCGTTGCCCACCTTTCTCCCACCGATGAGGCCTTGGCAGCAGGGGTGCTCAGGCTGGCCGTGTGGCTCGCACGTTGCTAACGTCCAACGATCATATCGTCGAACGCGCTGCGCAACGGGTCCACCTAGGCAAGCCTGAATGTCGAGATCCAACCCAACGTCTGCTGCGTCGAGGGCCTACGACAAAGCACTCCGCATGCTCGAAATCCCCCCAATGATTTGGCCCTCAACTAGCATGCATCATCGTTAGCTTCGCCGCCCACACCATCGAGCTTGTCTAGCCATATCCCAGCACATTATCCCCCGATTGTTCTCGCTTCGTTGCCCACGTTTTTCCCACCAATGAGGCCTTGGCAGTAGGGGTGCCCAAGCTGGCCGCGTGGCTCGCTCGGTTCTAACGGCCGACGATCGTGTTGTTGATCGCGCTGCGCAACGAGTCCGCCTAGGCCAGCTTGAGCGTCGAGATCCAACCCCACGTCTGCCTCCTCAAGGGCCTACGAAGAAGCACTTCGAATTCTCGAAATCCCCCCAACGATTTGCCCCTCATGTAGCATGCATCATCGTTAGCTTTGCCGCCCACACCGTCGAGCTTGTCTAGCCACATCCTAGCTCATTATCCCACGATTATTCTCGCGTCGCTGCCCACGTTTCTCCCACCGATGAGGCCTTGGAAGCAGGGGTGCCCAGGCTGGCCGTGTGGCTCGCTCGTTGCTAACGACTGACGATCATGTCTTTTATCGCGCTGCGCATCGAGTCCGCCAAGGCAAGCCTGAGCGTCGAGATCCAACCCCACGTCTGCCTCCTCAAGGGCCTACGAAGAAGCACTTCGAATTCTCGAAATCCCCCCAACGATTTGCCCCTCATGTAGCATGCATCATCGTTAGCTTTGCCGCCCACACCGTCGAGCTTGTCTAGCCACATCCTAGCTCATTATCCCACGATTATTCTCGCGTCGCTGCCCACGTTTCTCCCACCGATGAGGCCTTGGAAGCAGGGGTGCCCAGGCTGGCCGTGTGGCTCGCTCGTTGCTAACGACTGACGACCGTGTCTTTTATCGCGCTGCGCATCGAGTCCGCCAAGGCAAGCCTGAGCGTCGAGATCCAACCCCACGTCTGCCGCCTCAAGGGCCTGCGAAGAAGCACTCCGCATTCTCGAAATACCCCCAACGATTTGGCCCTCGCGTAGCATGCATCATTGTGAGCTTCGTCGCCCACACCATCGAGCTTGTCTAGCCATATCCCAGCACATTATCCCATGATTATTCTCGCTTCGTTGCCCACGTTTTCTCCACCAATAAGGCCTTGGCTGTAAGGGTGCCCAGGCTGGCCTTGTGGCTCGCTCGTTGCTAACGACCGACGATTGTGTCGTCGATCGCACTGCGCAACGAGTTCACCTAGGCAAGCATGAGCGTTGAGATCCAACCCCACGTCTGCCACCTCTAAGGCCCCGTGAAGAAGCACTCCGCATTCTCGAAATGCCCAGAACCATTTGGCCCTCGCGTAGCATGCATCATCGTGAGCTTCGTCGGCCACACCATCGAGCTTGTCTAGCCATATCCCAGCACATTATCCCACGATTATTCTCCCTTCGTTGCCTACGTTTTTTCCACCAATGAGGCCTTGGCAGTAGGGGTGCCGAGGCTGGCCGTGTGGCTCGCTCGTTTCTAACGGCTGACGATCGTGTCGTCGATCACGCTACGCAATGAGTCCGTCTAGGTAAGGATGAGCGTCGAGATCCAACCCCACGTCTGCCACCCCGAGGGCCTGCGACGATGCACTCTACATGCTCGAAATCCCCCCAACAATTTGGCCCTCACGTAGCATGCATCATCGTTAGCTTCACCGCCCACACCATCGAGCTTGTCTGGCCACATCCCAGCTCATTATCCGATGATTATTCTCGCTTCGTTGCCCACGTTTTTTCCCACTGATGAGGCCTTGGCAGCAGGGGTCCCAAGATAGCCGCGTGGCTCGCTCGTTGCTAACGGTCGACGATCGTGTTGTCGATTGCACTGCACAACGAGTCCGCCTAGGCCTGCCTGAGTGTCGAGATCCAACCCCACGTCTGCCGCCTCAAGGGCCTACAAAGAAGCACTCCGCATTCTCGAAATCTCCCCAACGATTTGGCCCTCACGTAGCATGCATCATCGTTAGCTTCGCCGCCCACACCATCGAGCTTGTCTAGCCACATCCCAGCTCATTATCCCTCGATTATTCTCGCTTCGCTGCCCACGTTTTTCCCCACCGATGAGGCCTTGGCAGTAGGGGTGCCCAGGCTGGCTGTGTGGCTCGCTCGTTGCTAACGGACGATGATTGTGTCATCGATCACGCTGCACAACGAGTCCGCCTAGACAAGCATGTGCGTCGAGATCAAACCCCACGTCTGCCGCCTCGAGGGCCTGCGATGAAGCACTCCGCATTCTTAAAATCCCCCCAACGATTTGGCCCTCGCGTAGCATGCATCATCGTTAGCTTCGACGCCCAGACCATCGAGCTTGTCTAGCCATATCTCAGCTCATTATCCCACGTTTATTCTCACTTCGTTGCCCATGTTTTTCCCACCGATGAGGTCTTGGCAGCAGGGGTGCCTAGGCTGAATGCGTGGCTCGCTCGTTGCTAACGGCCAACGATCGTGTTGTTGATCGCACTGCGCAATGAGTCCGCCTAAGCCACCCTGAGCGTCGAGATCCAACCCCATGTCTACCGCCTCAAGGGCCTACGAAGATGCACTCCGCATTCTCGAAATCCCCCCAACGATTTGGCCCTCACGTAGCTTGCATCATCGTTAGCTTTGCCGCCCACACCATCGAGCTTGTCTAGCCACATCCCAGCTCATTATCCCACGATTATTCTCGCTTCGCTGCCCATGTTTTTCCCTCCGATGAGGCCTTGGCAATAGGGGTGCCCAGGCTGGCCGTGTGGCCCGCTCGTTGCTAACGGCAGACGATCGTGTCGTCGATCGCGCTGCGCAACGACTCCGCCTAGACAAGCATGTGCGTCGAGATCAAACTCCACGTCTGCCGCCTCGAGGGCCTGCAATGAAGCACTCCGCATTCTCAAAATCCCCCCAACGATTTGGCCCTCGCGTAGCATGCATCGTCGTTAGCTTCGACGCCCAGACCATCGAGCTTGTCTAGCCATATCTCAGCTCATTATCCCACGATTATTCTCACTTCGTTGCCCATGTTTTTCCCACCGATGAGGTCTTGGCAGCAGGGGTGCCCAGGCTGAATGCGTGGCTCGCTCGTTGCTAACGGCCGACGATCGTGTTGTCGATCGCACTGCGCAACGAGTCCGCCTAGGCCACCCTGAGAGTCGAGATCCAACCCCATGTCTGCCGCCTCGATGGCCTACGATGATGCACTTCACATGCTCGAAATCGCCCCAATAATTTGGCCTTCACGTAGCATGCATCATCGTTAGCTTCGCCCCCCACACCATCAAGCTTGTCTAGCCACATCCCAGCTCATTATCGCACGATTATTCTCGCTTCATTGCCCACGTTTTTCCCACCGATGAGGCGTTGGCAGCAGGGGTGCCCAGGCTGGCCGTGTGGCTCGCTCGTTGCTAACGACCGACGATCATGTCGTCGATCACGCTGCATAACGAGTCCGCCTAGGCAAGCCTGAGCGTCGAGATCCAACCCCACGTCTGCTACCTTAAGGGCCTGCGAAGAAACACTCTGCATTCTCGAAAGCCCCCCAATGATTTGGCCCTCGCGTACCATGCATCATCGTGAGCTTCGTCGCCCACATCATCGAGCTTCTCTAGCCACATCCCAGCTCATTATCGCACGATTATTCTCGCTTCATTGCCCATATTTTTCCCACCGATGAGGCCTTGGCAGCAGGGGTGCCACGGCTGGCCGGTAGGCTCGCTCGTTGCTAACGGCCTACGATCGTGTTGTCGATCACACTGCGCAATGAGTCCGCCTAGGCCACCCTGAGCGTCGAGATCCAACCCCATGTCTACCGCCTCAAGGGCCTACAAAGAAGCACTCCGCATTCTCAAAATCCCCCCAACGATTTGGCCCTCACGTAGCATGCATCATCGTTAGCTTCGCCGCCCACACCATCGAGCTTGTCTAGCCACATCCCAGCTCATTATCCCACGATTATTCTCGCTGCCCATGTTTTTCCCTCCGATGAGGCCTTGGCAGTAGGGGTGCCCAGGCTGGCCGTGTGGCCCGCTCGTTGCTAATGGCAGACGATCGTGTCGTTGATCGCGCTGCGCAATGAGTCCGCCTAGGCAAGCATGAGCGTCGAGATCCAACCCCACGTCAGCCGCCTCGAGGGCCTGCGATGAAGCACTCCGCATGCTCGAAATCCCCCCAACAATTTGGCCCTCACGTAACATGCATCATCGTTAGCTTTGCCGCCCACACCATCGAGCTTGTCTAGCCACATCCCAGCTCATTATCCTACGATTATTCTGGCTTCATTGCCTATGTTTTTTCCCACCGATGAGGCCTTGCCAATAGGGGTGCCCAGGCTGGCCGTGTGGCTCGCTCGTTGCTAACGGATGATGATAGTGTCATCGATAACGCTACACAATGAGTCCAACTAGGCAATCCTGAGCGTCGAGATCAAACCCCACGTCTGCCACCTCGAGGGCCCTGCGAAGAACCACTCCGCATTCTCGAAATCCCCCCAACAATTTGGCCCTCACGTAGCATGCATCATCGTTAGCTTCGCCACCCACACCATCGAGCTTGTCTAGCCACATCCCAGCTCATTATCCCACGATTATTCTCGCTTTGTTGCCCACGTTTTTTCCCACTGATGAGGCCTCGGCAGCAGGGGTCCCCAGGATGGCCGCGTGGCTCGCTCGTTACTAACGGCCTATGATCGTGTTGTCGATCGCACTGCGCAACGAGTTTGCCTAGGCAAGCTTGAGTGTCAAGATCCAACCCCACGTCCGCCGACTCAAGGGCCTGCGAAGAAACACTCTGCATTCTCAAAATCCCCCCAACGATTTGGCCCTCGCGTAGCATGCATCATCGTGAGCTTCGTCGCCCACATCATCGAGCTTGTCTAGCCACATCCCAGCTCATTATCGCACGATTATTCTCGTTTCATTGCCCACGTTTTTCCTACCGATGAGGCCTGGGCAGCAGGGGTGCCACGGCTGGCCGTGTGGCTCGCTCGTTGCTAATTGCCGACGATCGTGTCTTCGATCGCGCTGCGCAACGAGTCCGCCTAGGCAAGCCTGAGCGCCGAGATCCAACCACATGTCTGCCGCCTCAACGGCCTGCGAATAAGCACTCCGCATTCTCGAAATCCCCCCAACGATTTGACCCTTGCGTAGCATGCATCATCGCTAGCTTCACCGCCCACTCCATTAAGCTTGTCTAGCCACATCCCAGCTCATTATCCCATGATTATTCTCACTTCATTGCCCATGCTTTTCCCACCGATGAGGCCTTGGCAGTAGGGGTGCCGAGGCTGGCCGTGTGGCTCGTTCGTTGCTAACAGCCGACGATCGTGTCGTCGATCATGCTGCGCAATGACTCCACCTAGGCAAGCTTGAGCGTCGGGATCCAACCCCACGTCTGTTCCCTCGAGGGCCTGCGATGAAGCACTCCGCATGCTCGAAATCCCCCCAACAATTTGGCCCTCACGTAGCATGCATCATGGTTTGCTTCGCCGCCCACAACATCGAGCTAGTCTAGCCACATCCCTGCTCATTATCCTACGATTATTCTCGCTTCGTTGCCCACATTTTTCCCACCGATGAGGCCTTGGCGGCAGGGGTACCGAGGCTGAATGCGTGGCTCGCTCGTTGCTAACGGCTGACGATCGTGTTGTCGATCGCACTGCGCAACGAGTCCGCCTAGGCCACCCGGAGCGTCGAGATCCAACCCCACGTCTGCCGCCTCGAGGGCCTACGATGAAGCACTTCGCATTCTCGAAATCGCCCCAATAATTTGGCCTTCACGTAGCATGCATCATCGTTAGCTTCGCCCCCCACACCATCAAGCTTGTCTAGCCACATCCCAGCTCATTATCGCACGATTATTCTCGCTTCATTGCCCACGTTTTTCCCACCGATGAGGCGTTGGCAGCAGGGGTGCCCAGGCTGGCCGTGTGGCTCGCTCGTTGCTAACGACCGACGATCATGTCATCGATCGCGCTGCGTAACGAGTCCACCTAGGCAATCCTGAGCGTCGAGATCCAACCCCACGTCTGCTACCTTAAGGGCCTGCGAAGAAACATTCTGCTTTCTCGAAAGCCCCCCAATGATTTGGCCCTCGCGTACCATGCATCATTGTGAGCTTCGCCGCCCACATCATCGAGCTTGTCTAGCCACATCCCAGCTCATTATCGCATGATTATTCTCGCTTCATTGCCCACATTTTTCCCACCGATGAGGCCTTGGCAGCAGGGGTGCCACGGCTGGCCGTGAGGCTCGCTCGTTGCTAATGGCCGACGATCGTGTCTTCGATCGCACTGCACAACGAGTCCGCCTAGGCAAGCCGGAGCGTCGAGATCCAACCCCACGTCTGCCACCTCAAGGGACTGCGAAGAAGCACTCCGCATTCTCGAAATCCCCCCAATGATTTGGCCCTCGAGTAGCATGCATCATCGTGAGCTTCGCCACCCACACCATCGAGCTTGTCTAGCCATATCCCAGCTTATTATCCCACGATTATTCTCGCTTCATTGCCCACGTTTTTCCCACCAATGAGGCCTTGGCAGAAGGGGTGCCAAGGCTGGCCGTGTGGCTCGCTCGTTGCTAACGGTCGACGATCATGTCGTCGATCGCGCTGCGCAACGAGTCCGCCTAGGCAAGCATGAGCGTCGAGATCAAACCCCACGTTTGTCGCCTCGAGGGCCTGCGAAGAAGCTCTCCGCATTCTTGAAATCCCCCCAACGATTTGGCCCTCGCGTAGCATGCATCATCGTTAGCTTCGCCGCCCACACCATCGAGCTTGTCCAGCCACATCCCAGCTCATTATCCCACGATTATTCTCACTTCGTTGCCCATGTTCTTCCCACTGATGAGGCCTTGCCAGTAGGAGTTCCGAGGTTGGCCGTGTGGCTCGTTCGTTGCTAACAGCTGACGATAGTGTCGTCGATCACGCTGCCCAACGACTCCACCTAAGCAAGCATGAGCGTCGAGATCCAACGCCATGTCTGCTGCCTCGAGGTCTTGCGATGAAGCACTCCGCATGCTCGAAATCCCCCCAACAATTTGGCCCTCACGTAGCATGCATCATCGTTTGCTTCGCCACCCATAACATCGAGCTAGTCTAGCCAAATCCCTGCTCAATATCCTACGATTATTCTCGCTTCGTTGCCCACATTTTTCTCAACGATGAGGCCTTGGAAGCAGGGGTGCCGAGGCCGAATGCGTGGCTCGCTCGTTGCTAACGGTCGACGATCGTGTTGTCGATCGCACTGCACAACGAGTCCGCTTAGGCCAGCCTGAGCGTCGAGATCCAACCGCACGTCTGCCGCCTCGAGGGCCTACGATGAAGCACTTCGCATGCTCGAAATCCCCCCAATAAGTTGACCTTCACGTAGCATGCATCATCGTTAGCTTCGCCCCCCACACCATCAAGCTTGTCTAGCCACATCCCAGATCATTATCCCACGATTATTCTCGCTTCGTTGCCCACGTTTTTCCAACCGATGAGGCCTTGGCAACAGGGGTGCCCAGGCTGGCCGTGTGGCTCGCTCGTTGCTAACGGCCGACGATCGTGTCTTCGATGGCGCTGCGCAACGAGTCCGCCTAGGCAAGCTTGAGCATCGAGATTCAAACCCTATATCTGCTGCCTCGAGGGCCTGCGAAGAAGCTCTCCGCATTCTCGAAATCCCCCCAACGATTTGGCCCTCGCGTAGCATGCATCATCGTGAGCTTCGCCGCCCACACCATCGAGCTTGTCTAGCCATATCCTAGCTCATTATCCCACGATTATTCTCGCTTCGTTGCCCACGTTTTTCCGACCGATGAGGCCTTGGCAGTAAGGGTGCCAAGGCTTGTGGCTCGCTCTTTGCTAATGGCTGACGATCGTGTCGTTGATCGCGCTGCGCAACGAGTCTGCCTAGGCAGGCATGAGCATCGAGATCAAACCCCACGTCTACCGCCTCGAGGGCCTACAATGAAGCACTTCGCATGCTCCAAATCCCCCCAATAAGTTGGCCTTCACATAGCATGCATCATCATTAGCTTCGCCCCCCACACCATCAAGCTTGTTTTGCCACATCCCGGCTGATTATCCCACGATTATTCTCGCTTCGTTGCCCACGTTTTTCCTACCGATGAGGCCCTGGCAGCAGGGGTGCCTAGGCTGGCCGTGTGGCTCGCTCGTTTCTAACGGCCGACGATCGTGTCGTCGATCGCGCTGCACAACGAGTTCGCCTACGCAAGCCTGAGCGTCGAGATCCAACGCAATGTCTGCTGCCTCGAGCGCCTACGACGAAGCACTCCGCATTCTCAAAATCCCCCCAACGATTTGGCGCTCGCGTAGCATGCATCATCGTTAGCTTCGTCACCCACACCATCGAGCTTGTCTAGCCACATCCCAGCTCAGGCTGGCCGTGTGGCTTGCTCGTTACTAACGGCTGACGATCATGTCTTCGTTCGCGCTGCGCAACTAGTCCACCGAGGAAAGCCTGAGCGTCGAGATCAAACCCCACGTCTGCCGCCTCATGGGCCTGTGAAAAAGCACTCCGCATTCTCGAAATCCCCCCAATGATTTGGCCCTCGCGTAACATGCATCATCGTGAGCTTCGCCGCCCACACCATCGAGCTTGTCTAGCCATATCCCAGCTCATTATCCCACGATTATTCTCGCTTCGTTGCCCACATTTTTTCCACCGATGAGGCCTTGGCAGTATGGGTGCCCAGGCTGGCCATGTGGCTCGCTCGTTGCTAAGGGCCGACGATCGTGTCATCGATCGCGCTGCGCAACGAGTCCACCTAGGCAAGCATGAGCGTCGAGATCCAACCCCACATCTGCCCCCTCGAGGGCCTGTGACGAAGCACTCCACATGCTCAAAATCCCCCCAACAATTTGGCCCTCACGTAGCATGCATCATCGTTAGCTTCGCCGCCCACACCATCGAGCTTGTCTAGTCACATCCCAGCTCATTATCCCACGATTATTCTCGCTTTGTTGCCCACGTTTTTTCCCACCGATGAGGCCTTGGCAGTAGGGGTGCCAAGGCTGGCCGTGTGGCTCGCTCGTTGCTAACGGATGACGATAGTGTCATCGATCACGCTGCACAACGAGTCCACCTAGGCTAGCCTGAGCGTCGAGATCTAACCCCACGACTGCCGCCTCGAGGGCCTACGATGAAACACTTCGCATGCTCGAAATCCCCCAAAGAATTTGGCCTTCACGTAGCATGCATCATCGTTAGCTTCGCCCCCCACACCATCGAGCTTGTCTAGCCACATCCCTGCTCATTATCCTACGATTATTCTCGCTTCGTTGCGAACATTTTTCTCACCGATGAGGCCTTGGTAGTAGGGGTGCCGAGGCTGAATGCGTGGCTTGCTCGTTGCTAACGGCCGACGATCGTGTCTTCGATGGCGCTGCACAACGAGTCCGCCTAGGCAAGCTTGAGCATCGAGATTCAAACCCTATATCTGCTGCCTCGAGGGCCTGCGAAGAAGCTCTCCGCATTCTCGAAATCCCCCCAACGATTTGGCCCTCGCGTAGCATGCATCATCGTGAGCTTCGCCGCCTACACCATCGAGCTTGTCTAGCCATATCCTAGCTCATTATCCCACGATTATTCTCGCTTCGTTGCCCACGTTTTTCCGACCGATGAGGCCTTGGCAGTAAGGGTGCCAAGGCTGGCCGTGTGGCTCGCTCTTTGCTAATGGCTGACGACCGTGTCGTTGATCGCGCTGCGCAACGAGTCCGCCTAGGCAGGCATGAGCATCGAGATCAAACCCCACGTCTACCGCCTCGAGGGCCTACGATGAAGCACTTCGCATGCTCCAAATCCCCCCAATAAGTTGGCCTTCACATAGCATGCATCATCGTTAGCTTCGCCCCCTACACCATCAAGCTTGTTTTGCCACATCCCGGCTGATTATCCCACGATTATTCTCGCTTCGTTGCCCACGTTTTTCCTACCGATGAGGCCCTGGCAGCAGGGGTGCCTAGGCTGGCCGTGTGGCTCGCTCGTTTCTAACGGCCGACGATCGTGTCGTCGATCGCGCTGCACAACGAGTTCGCCTACGCAAGCCTGAGCGTCGAGATCCAACGCAATGTCTACTGCCTCGAGCGCCTACGACGAAGCACTCCGCATTCTCGAAATCCCCCCAACGATTTGGCGCTCGCGTAGCATGCATCATCGTTAGCTTCGTCGCCCACACCATCGAGCTTGTCTAGCCACATCCCAGCTCAGGCTGGCCGTGTGGCTTGCTCGTTGCTAACGGCTGACGATCATGTCTTCGTTCGCGCTGCGCAACTAGTCCACCGAGGAAAGCCTGAGCGTCGAGATCAAACCCCACGTCTGCCGCCTCATGGGCCTGTGAAGAAGCACTCCGCATTCTCGAAATCCCCCCAACGATTTGGCCCTCGCGTAACATGCATCATCGTGAGCTTCACCGCCCACACCATCGAGCTTGTCTAGCCATATCCCAGCTCATTATCCCACGATTATTCTCGCTTCGTTGCCCACATTTTTTCCACCGATGAGGCCTTGGCAGTATGGGTGCCCAGGCTGGCCGTGTGGCTCGCTCGTTGCTAAGGGCCGACGATCGTGTCATCGATCGCGCTGCGCATCGAGTCCACCTAGGCAAGCATGAGCGTCGAGATCCAACCCCACATCTGCCCCCTCGAGGGCCTGTGACGAAGCACTCCACACGCTCAAAATCCCCCCAACAATTTGGCCCTCACGTAGCATGCATCATCGTTAGCTTCGCCCCCCACACCATCGAGCTTGTCTAGTCACATCCCAGCTCATTATCCCACGATTATTCTCGCTTTGTTGCCCACGTTTTTTCCCACCGATGAGGCCTTGGCAGTAGGGGTGCCAAGGCTGGCCGTGTGGCTCGCTCGTTGCTAACGGATGACGATAGTGTCATCGATCACACTGCACAACGAGTCCACCTAGGCTAGCCTGAGCGTCGAGATCTAACCCCACGACTGCCGCCTCGAGGGCCTACGATGAAACACTTCGCATGCTCGAAATCCCCCAAAGAATTTGGCCTTCACGTAGCATGCATCATCGTTAGCTTCGCCCCCCACACCATCGAGCTTGTCTAGCCACATCCCTGCTCATTATCCTACGATTATTCTCGCTTCGTTGCGAACATTTTTCTCACCGATGAGGACTTGGTAGTAGGGGTGCCGAGGCTGAATGCGTGGCTTGCTCGTTGCTAACGGCCGACGATCGTGTTGTCGATCGCACTGCGCAACGAGTCCGCGTAGGCCAGCCTGAGCGTCGAGATCCAACCCCACGTCTGTCGCCTCGAGGGCCTACGATGAAGCACTTCGCATGCTCGAAATCCCCCCAATAAGTTGGCCGTCACGTAGTATGCATCATCGTTAGCTTCGCCCCCCATACCATCAAGCTTGTCTAGCCACATCCCGGCTCATTATCCCACGATTATTCTCGCTTCGTTGCCCACGTTTTTCCCACCGATGAGGCCTTGGCAGCAAGGGTGCCCAAGCTGGCCGTGTGGCTCACTCGTTGCTAACGGCCGACGATCGTGTCTTCTATCGCGCTGCGCAACGAGTCCGCCTAGGCATGCTTGAGCATCGAGATCCAACCCCACATCTACTGCCTCAAGGGCCTGCGAAGAAGCTCTCCGCATTCTAGAAATCCCCCCAACGATTTGGCCCTCGCGTAGCATGCATCATCGTGAGCTTCGCCGCCCACACCATCGAGCTTGTCTAGCCATATCCTAGCTCATTATCCCACGATTATTCTCGCTTCGTTGCCCACGTTTTTCCCACCGATGAGGCCTTGGCAGTATGGGTGCCAAGGCTGGCCGTGTGGCTCGCTCGTTGCTAATGGCCGACGATCGCGCTGCGCAACGAGTCCACCTAGGCAGGCATGAGCATTGAGATCAAACCCCACGTCTGCCGCCTCGAGAGCCTACGATGAAGCACTTCGCATGCTCGAAATCCCCCCAATAAGTTGGCATTCACGCAGCATGCATCATCGTTAGCTTCGCCCCCCACACCATCAAGCTTGTCTAGCCACATCCTGGCTCATTATCCCACGATTATTCTCGCTTCGTTGCCCACATTTTTCCCACCGATGAGGCCCTGGCAGCAGGGGTGCCTAGGCTGGCCGTGTGGCTTGCTCGTTGCTAAGGCCGACGATCGTGTCCTCGATCGTGCTACGCAACGAGTCCACCTAGGCAAGCATGAGCGTCGAGATCCAACCCCACGTCTGCCCCCTCGAGGGCCTGTGACGAAGCACTCCACATGCTCGAAATCCCCCCAACAATTTGGCCCTCACATAGCATGCATCATCGTTAGCTTCGCCGCCCACACCATCGAGCTTGTCTAGTCACATCCCAGCTCATTATCCCACAATTATTCTCGCTTCGTTGCCCACGTTTTTTCCCATCGATGAGGCCTTGGCAGTAAGGGTGCCTAGGCTGGCCGTGTGGCTCGCTCGTTGCTAACGGATGACGATAGGTTCATCGATCACGCTGCACAACGTGTCCACCTAGGCTAGCCTGAGCGTCGAGATCCAACCCCACGATTGCCGCCTCGAGGGCCTGTGACGAAGCACTCCACATGCTCGAAATCCCCCCAACAATTTGGCCCTCACATAGCATGCATCATCGTTAGCTTCGCCCCCCACACCATCGAGCTTGTCTAGCCACATCCTAGCTCATTATCCCACGATTATTCTCGCTTCGTTGCCCACATTTTCCCCACCGATGAGGCCTTGGCAGCAGGGGTGCCCAGGCTTGCCGTGTGGCTCGCTCGTTGCTAATGGCTGACGATAGTTTCTTCGATCGCGCTGCGCAACGAGTCCCCCTAGGAAAGCCTGAGCGTCGAGATCCAACCCCACGTCTGCCGCCTCAAGGGCCTGCGAAGAAGCACTCCGCATTCTCGAAATCCCCCCAATAATTTGGCCCTCGCGTAACATGCATCATCATTTACTTTCGCCGCCTACACCATCGAGCTTGTCTAGCCACATCCCAGCTCATTATCCCACGATTATTCTCGCTTCATTGCCGACGTTTTTCCCACCGATGAGGCCTTGGCAGTAGGGGGTGCCCAGGCTGGCCGCGTGGCTCGCTCGTTGCTAAAGGCCGACGATATTTTCGTCAATCACTTTGCACAACGAGTCCACCTAGGCAAGCCTGAGCGTCGAGATCCAACCCCACGTCTGCGCCTCGAGGGCCTGCGATGAAGCACTCTGCATGCTCGAAATCCCCCTAACAATTTGGCCCTCACGTAGCATGAATCATGGTTTGCTTCGTCGCCCACAACATCGAGCTTGTCTAGCCACATCCCAGCTCATTATCCTACGATTATTCTCACTCCGTTGCCCATGTTTTTCCCACCGATGAGGCCTTGGCAGCAGGGGTGCCCAGGCTGGCCGTGTGGCTCGCTCGTTGCTAACGGACGACGATCGTGTCGTCGATCGCACTGCGCAACGAGTCCGCCTAGGCAAGCCTGAGCGTCGAGATCCAACCCCACGTCTGTCGCCTCGAGGGCCAGTGATGAAGCACTCCGCATCCTCGAAATCCCCCAAACAATTTGGCCCTCACGTAGCATGAATCATGGTTTGCTTCTCCGCCCACAACATCGAGCTTGTCTAGCCACATCCAAGCTCATTATCCCCCGATTATTCTCATTTTATTGCCGACGTTTTTCCCACCGATGAGGCCTGGGCAGCAGGAGTGCCCAGGCTGGCCGTGTGGCTCGCTCCTTGCTAACAGTCGAAGAATCGTGTCGTCGATCACGCTGCCTAACGAGTCCACCTAGGCAAGCCTGAGCATCGAGATCCAACCCCACGTCTGCAGCCTCGAGGGCCTGCGATGAAGCACTCTGTATGCTCGAAATCCCCCTAACAATTTGGCCCTCACGTAGCATGAATCATGGTTTGCTTCGCCGCCCACAACATCGAGCTTGTCTAGCCACATACCAGCTCATTGTCCTACGATTATTCCCACTTCCTTGCCATGTATTTCCCACCGATGAGGCCTTGGCCGTAGGGGTGCCCAGGCCGACCGTGTGGCTCGCTCGTTGCTAATGGCCGACGATCGTGTCGTCGATCGCGCTGCGCAACAAGTCCGCCTAGGCAAGCCTGAGTGTCGAGATCTAACCCCACGTCTGTCACCTCGAGGGCCTATGATGAAGCATTCCGCATGCTCGAAATCCCCCAAACAATTTGGCCCTCACGTAGCATGAATCATGGTTTGCTTCGCCGCCCACAACATCGAGCTTGTCTATCCACATCCCAGCTCATTATCCCACGATTATTCCCGCTTCGTTGCTGAAGTTTTTCCCACCAATGAGGCCTTGGCTGCAGGGGTGCCCAGGCTGCCGGTGTGGCTCGCTCGTTGCTAACAGTCGACGATAGTGTCGTCGATCACGCTGCCCAACGAGTCCACCTAGGCAAGCCTGAGCGTCAAGATCCAACGCCATGTCTGCCGCCTCGAGGGCTTGTGATGAAGCACTCCGCATGCGCGAAATACCCCCAACAATTTGGCCCTCACATAGCATGAATCAAGGTTTGCTTCGCCGCCGACAACATCGAGCTTGTCTAGCCACATCCCAGCTCATTATCCCATGATTATTCTCGCTTCATTGCCGATGTTTTTCCCACCGATGAGGCCTTGGCAGCAGGGGTGCCTAGGCTGGCCGTGTGGCTCGCTCGTTGCTAACGGCCGACGATCTTATCGTCCATCGCGCTGCGCAAAGAGTCCGCCTAGGCAAGCCTGAGCGTCGAGATCCAACCCCACGTCTGTCGCCTCGAGGGCATGTAATGAAGTACTCCGCATGCTCGAAATCCCCCCAACAATTTTGTCCTCACGTAGCATGAATCATGGTTTGCTTCCCCGCCCATAACATCGAGCTTGTCTAGCCACATCCCAGCTCATTATCCCCCGATTATTCCCGCTTCGTTGCTGACGTTTTTCCCACAAATGAGGCCTTGGCAGCAGGAGTGCCCAGGCTGCCCGTTTGGCTCGCTCGTTGCTAACAGTCGAAGCATAGTGTCGTCGATCACGCTGCCTAACGAGTCCACCTAGGCAAGCCTGAGCGTCGAGATCCAACCCCACGTCTGCCGCCTCGAGGGCCTGCGATGAAGCACTCGGCATGCTCGAAATCCCCAACAATTTGGCCCCCACGTAGCATGAATCATGGTTTGCTTCGCCGCCCACAACATCGAGCTTGTCTAGCCACATCCCAGCTCATTATCCTACGATTATTCCCACTTCGTTGCCATGTTTATCCTACCGATGAGGCCTCGGCCGCAAGGGTGCCCAGGCCGGCCATGTGGCTCGCTCGTTGCTAATGGCCAACGATCGTGTTGTCGATCGCGCTGCGCAACGAATCCGCCTAGGCAAGCTTGAGCATCGAGATCCAACTCCACGTCTGTCGCCTCGAGGGCCTGTGATGAAGCACTCCGCATGCTCGAAATCCCCCAAACAATTTGGCCCTCACGTAGCATGAATCATGGTTTGCTTCGCCGCCCATAACATCGAGCTTGTCTAGCCACATCCAAGCTCATTATCCCCCGATTATTCCTGCTTCGTTGCCAACGTTTTTCTCACCAATGAGGCCTTGGCAGCAGGAGTGCCCAGGCTGCCCGTTTGGCTCGCTCGTTGCTAACAGTCGAAGCATAGTGTCGTCGATCACGCTGCCTAACGAGTCCACCTAGGCAAGCCTGAGCGTCGAGATCCAACCCCACGTCTGCCGCCTCGAGGGCCTGCGATGAAGCACTCGGCATGCACGAAATCCCCAACAATTTGGCCCCCACGTAGCATGAATCATGGTTTGCTTCGCCGCCCATAACATCGAGCTTGTCTAGCCACATCCCAGCTCATTATCCCCCGATTATTCCCGCTTTGTTGCCAACGTTTTTCCCACAAATGAGGCCTTGGCAGCAGGAGTGCCCAGGCTGCCCGTTTGGCTCGCTCGTTGCTAACAGTCGAAGCATAGTGCCGTCGATCACGCTGCCTAACGAGTCCACCTAGGCAAGCCTGAGCGTCGAGATCCAACCCCACGTCTGCCGCCTCGAGGGCCTGCGATGAAGCACTCTGCATGCTCGAAATCCCCAACAATTTGGCCCCCACGTAGCATGAATCATGGTTTGCTTCGCCACCCACAACATCGAGCTTGTCTAGCCACATCCCAACTCATTATCCTACGATTATTCTCACTTCGTTGCCCAGGTTTTTCCCACCGATGAGGCCTTGGCAGCAGGGGTGCCCAGGCTGGCCGTGTGGCTCGCTCGTTGCTAATGGCCGACGATCGTGTCGTCGATCGCGCTGCGCAACGAGTCCGCCTAGGCAAGCCTAAACATCAAGATCCAACCGCACGTCTGTTGCCTCGAGGGCCAGTGATGAAGCACTCCGAATGCTCGAAATCCCCCAAACAATTTGGCCCTCACGTAGCATGAATCATGGTTTGCTTCGCCGCCCACAACATCGAGCTTGTCTAGCCACATTCCAGCTCGTTATCGCACGATTATTCTCGCTTCGTTGCTGAAGTTTTTCCCACCAATGAGGCCTTAGCCACAGGGGTGCCCAGGCTACCGGTGTGGCTCGCTCGTTGCTAAAAGTCGACGATAGTGTCATCGATCACGCTGCCCAACGAGTCCACCTAGGCAAGCCTGAGCATCGAGATCCAACCCTATGTCTGCCGCCTCGAGGGCCTGTGATGAAGCACTCCGCATGCGCGAAATAGCCCCAACAATTTGGCCCTCACGTAGCATGAATCAAGGTTTGCTTCGCCGCCCACAACATCGAGCTTGTCTAGCCACATCCCAGCTCATTATCCCATGATTATTCTCGCTTCATTGCCGAGGTTTTTCCCACCGATGAGGCCTTGGCAGCAGGGGTGCCTAGGCTGGCCGTGTGGCTCGCTCGTTGCGAACGGTCGACGATCTTATCGTCCATCGCGCTGCGCAAAGAGTCCGCCTAGGCAAGCCTGAGCGTTGAGATCCAACCTCACGTCTGTCGCCTCGAGGGCATGTGATGAAGTACTCCGCATGCTCGAAATCCCCCCAACAATTTTGTCCTCACGTAGCATGAATCATGGTTTGCTTTGCCGCCCACAACATCGAGCTTGTCTAGCCACATACCAGCTCATTATCCCACGATTATTCTCGCTTCGTTGCAGACATTTTTCCCACCGATAAGGCCTTGGCAGCAGGGGTGCCCAGCCTGACCGTGTGGCTCTCTCATTGCTAACGGCTGACGATCGTGTCATAGATCGCGCTGCGCAACTAGCCCGCCTAGGCAAGCCTGAGCGTCGAGATCCAACACCACATCTGCCGCCTCGAGGGCCTACGATGAAGCACTTCGCATGCTCGAAATCCCCCCAATAATTTGGCCTTCACGTAGCATGCATCATCGTTTACTTTCGCCCCCCACACCATCGAGCTTGTCTAGCCGCATCCCAACTCATTATCCCACAATTATTCTCGCTTCGTTGCCCATGTTTTTCCCACCGATGAGGCCTTGCCAGCAGGTATACCCAGGCTGGCCGTGTGACTCGATCATTGCTAACGGCTGACGATCGTGTCATAGATCGTGCTACGCAACTAGTCCACCAAGGCAAGCCTGAGCGTCGAGATCCAACACCACATCTGCCGCCTCGAGGGCCTACGATGAAGCACTTCGCATGCTCGAAATCCCCCCAATAATTTGGCCTTCACGTAGCATGCATCATCGTTTACTTTCGCCCCCCACACCATCGAGCTTGTCTAGCCACATCACAGCTCATTATCCCACTATTATTCTCGCTTCGTTGCCCATGTTTTTCCCACCGATGAGGCCTTGGCAGCAGGGGTGCCCAGGCTGGCTGTGTGGCTCGCTCGTTGCTAACGGACGACGATCGTGTCGTCGATCGCGCTGCGCAACGAGTTTGCCTAGGCAAGCCTGAGCGTCGAGATCCAACCCCCTCGTCTGTCGCCTCGAGGGCCAGTGATGAAGCACTCCGCATGCTCGAAATCCCCTAAACAATTTGGCCCTCACATAGCATGAATCATGGTTTGCTTCGCCGCCCACAACATCGAGCTTGTCTAGCCACATCCCAGCTCATTATCCCCCGATTATTCCCGCTTCGTTGCCGACGTTTTTCCCACAAATGAGGCCTTGGCAGCAGGAGTGCCCAGGCTGCCCGTTTGGCTCGCTCGTTGCTAACAGTTGAAGCATAGTGTCATCGATCACGCTGCCTAACGAGTCCACCTAGGCAAGCTGAGCGTCGAGATCCAACCCCACGTCTGCCGCCTCGAGGGCCTGCGATGAAGCACTCTGCATGCTCGAAATCCCCAACAATTTGGCCCCCACGTAGCATGAATCATGGTTTGCTTCGCCGCCCACAACATCGAGCTTGTCTAGCCACATCCCAACTCATTATCCTACGATTATTCTCACTTCGTTGCCCACGTTTTTCCCACCGATGAGGCCTTGGCAGCAGGGGTGCCCAGGTTGGCCGTGTGGCTCACTCGTTGCTAATGGCCGACGATCGTGCCGTCGATCGCGCTGCGCAACGAGTCCGCCTAGGCAAGCCTGAGCATCAAGATCCAACCCCACGTCTGTCGCCTCGAGGGCCAGGGATGAAGCACTCCGAATGTCCGAAATCCCCCAAACAATTTGGCCCTCACGTAGCATGAATCATGGTTTGCTTCGCCACCCACAACATCGAGCTTGTCTAGCCACATCCAAGCTCATTATCTCCCGATTATTCTCGCTTTGTTGCCGACGTTTTTCCCACCAATGAGGCCTGGGCAGCAGGAGTGCCCAGGCTGCCCGTGTGGCTCGCTCGTTGCTAACAGTTGAAGAATAGTGTCGTCGATCACGCTGCCTAACGAGTCCACCTAGGCAAGCCTGAGCATCGAGTTTCAACCCCACATCTGCTGCCTCGAGGGCCTGCGATGAAGCACTCTGCATGCTCGAAATCCCCCTAACAATTTGACCCTCACGTAGCATGAATCATGGTTTGCTTCGCCGCCCACAACATCGAGCTTGTCTAGCCACATCCCAGCTCATTATCCTACGATTATTCCCACTTCGTTGCCATGTTTATCCTACCGATGAGGCCTTGGCCGCAAGGGTGCCCAGGCCGGCCATGTGGCTCGCTCGTTGCTAATGGCCAACGATCGTCTTGTCGATCGCGCTGCGCAACGAATCCGCCTAGGCAAGCCTGAACATCAAGATCCAACCGCACGTCTGTCGCCTCGAGGGCCAGTGATGAAGCACTCCGAATGCTCGAAATCCCCCAAACAATTTGGCCCTCACGTAGCATGAATCATGGTTTGCTTCGCCGCCCACAACATCGAGCTTGTCTAGCCACATTCCAGCTCATTATCGCACGATTATTCTCGCTTCGTTGCTGAAGTTTTTCCCACCAATGAGGCCTTAGCCACAGGGGTGCCCAGGCTGCCGGTGTGGCTCGCTCGTTGCTAAAAGTCGACGATAGTGTCATCGATCACGCAGCCCAACGAGTCCACCTAGGCAAGCCTGAGCATCGAGATCCAACCCTATGTCTGCCGCCTCGAGGGCCTGTGATGAAGCACTCCGCATGCGCGAAATACCCCCAACAATTTGGCCCTCACGTAGCATGAATCAAGGTTTGCTTCGCCGCCCACAACATCGAGCTTGTCTAGCCACATCCCAGCTCATTATCCCATGATTATTCTCGCTTCATTGCCAATGTTTTTCCCACCGATGAGGCCTTGGCAGCAGGGGTGCCTAGGCTGGCCGTGTGGCTCGCTCGTTGCGAACGGCCGACGATCTTATCGTCCATCGCGCTGCGCAAAGAGTCCGCCTAGGCAAGCCTGAGCGTTGAGATCCAACCCCACGTCTGTCGCCTCGAGGGCATGTGATGAAGTACTCCGCATGCTCGAAATCCCCCCAACAATTTTGTCCTAACGTAGCATGAATCATGGTTTGCTTTGCCGCCCACAACATTGAGCTTGTCTAGCCACATACCAGCTCATTATCCCACAATTATTCTCGCTTCGTTGCAGACGTTTTTCCCACCGATGAGGCCTTGGCAGCAGGGGTGCCCAGGCTGGCCGTGTGGCTCGCTCGTTGCTAACGACCGACGATCGTGTCATCGATCGCGCTGTGCAACTAGGCCGCCTAGGCAAGCTTGAGCGTCGAGATCCAACACCATGTCTACCGTCTCAAGGGCCTTCGATGAAGCACTTCGCATGCTCAAAATCCCACCAATAATTTGGCCATCACATGGCATGCATCATCGTTTACTTTCGCCCCCCACACCATCGAGCTTGTCTAGCCACATCCCAGCTCATTATCCCACTATTATTCTCGCTTCGTTGCCTACATTTTCCCACCGATGAGGCCATGGCAGTAGGGGTTCCTACGCAAGCCTGAGCGTCGAGATCCAACCCAACGTATGCTACCTCGAGCGCCTACGATGAAGCACTCCGCATGCTCGAAATCCCCCTAACGAATTGGCGCTCACGTAGCATGCATCATCGTTAGCTTCACCGCCGACACCATCGAGCTTGTCTGCCCACATCCCAGCTCATTATCTTATGATTATTCTCACTTCGTTGCCCATGTTTTTTCCACTGATGAGGCCTTGCCAGCAGGGGTGCCCAGGCTGGCCATGAGGCTCGCTCGTTGCTAGTAGCCGACGATCGTGTCGTCGATCGTGCTGCGCAACGAGTCTGCCTAGGCAAGCCTGAGCGTCGAGATCCAACCCCACGTCTGACGCCTCGAGGGCTTGTGATGAAGCACTCCACATGCTCGAAATCCCCCAAACAATTTGGCCCTCACGTAGCATGAATCATGGTTTGCTTCGCCGCCCACAACATCGAGCTTGTCTAGCCACATTCCATCTCATTATCCCACGATTATTCTCGCTTCGTTGCCGACGTTTTTCCCACCAATGAGGCCTTGGCCGCAGGGGTGCCCAAGCTGCCGGTGTGGCTCGCTCGTTGCTAACAGTCGACGACAGTATCGTTGATCACGCTACCCAACGAGTCCACCTAGGCAAGCCTGAGCGTCGAGATCGAACCCCATGTCTGCCGCCTCGAGGTTCTGTGATGAAGCACTCCGCATGCTTGAAATCCCCCCAACAATTTGGCCCTCACGTAGCATGAATCATGGTTTGCTTCGCCGCCCACAACATCGAGCTTGTCTAGCCACATCCCAGCTCATTATCCCCTGATTATTCTCACTTCGTTTCTCATATTTTTCCCACCGATGAGGCCTTGGCAGCAAGGGTGCCCAGGCTAGCCGTGTGGCTCGCTCGTTGCTAACGGCCGACAATCTTGTCGTCAATCGCGCTGCGCAACTAGTCCGCCTAGGCAAGCCTGAGCGTCGAGATCCAACACCACGTCTGCCGCCTCGACGGCCTACGATAAAGCACTTCGCATGCTCGAAATCCCCCCAATAATTTGGCCTTCACGTAGCATGCATCATCGTTTACTTTCGCCACCTACACCATCGAGCTTGTCTAGCCACATCCCAGCTCATTATCCCACTATTATTCTCGCTTCATTTCCCATGTTTTTCCAACTGATGAGGCCTTGGCAGCAGGGGTGCCCAGGCTGGCCGTGTGGCTCGCTCGTTGCTAACGGCCGACGATCTTGTCGTCAATCGCGCTGCGCAACTAGTCCGCCTAGGCAAGCCTGAGCGTCGAGATCCAACACCACGTCTGCCGCCTCGAGGGCCAATGATGAAGCACTTCGCATGCTCGAAATCCCCCCAATAATTTGGCCTTCACGTAGCATGCATCATCGTTTACTTTCGCCCCCTACACCATCGAGCTTGTCTAGCCACATCCCAGCTCATTATCCCACTATTATTCTCGCTTCATTGCCCATGTTTTTCCCACTGATGAGGCCTTGGCAGCAGGGGTGCCCAGGCTGGCCGTGTGGCTCGCTCGTTGCTAATGGCCGACGATCGTGTCGCCGATCGCGCTGCGCAATGAGTCCGCCTAGGCAAGCCTGAGCGTCAAGATCCAACCCCATGTCTGTCACCTCGAGGGCCTGTGATGAAGCACTCCACATGCTCGAAATCCCCCAAACAATTTGGCCCTCACGTAGCATGAATCATGGTTTGCTTCGCGGCCCACAACATCGAGCTTGTCTAGCCACATCCCAGCTCATTATCCCACGATTATTCTCATTTCTTTGCCGACGTTTTTCCCACCAATGAGGCTTTGGTCGCAGGGGTGCCCAAGCTACCGGTGTGGCTCGCTCGTTGCTAACAGTCGACGATAGTGTCGTCGATCACGCTACCCAACGAGTCCACCTAGGCAAGCCTGAGCGTCGAGATCCAACCCAATGTCTGCCGCCTCGAAGTTCTGTGATGAAGCACTCCGCATGCTCGAAATCCCCCCAACAATTTGGCCCTCACGTAGCATGAATCATGGTTTGCTTCACCGCCCATAACATCGAGCTTGTCTAGCCACATCCCAGCTCATTATCCTACGATTATTCTCACTTCGTTTCCCATATTTTTCCCACCGATGAGGCCTTGGCAGCAGGGGTGCCCAGGCTGGCCGTGTGGCTCGCTCGTTGCTAATGGCCGACGATCTTGTCGTCAATCGCACTGCGCAACGAGTCTGCCTAGGCAAGACTGAGCGTCGAGATCCAACCCCACGTCTGTCGCCTCCAGGGCATGTGATGAAGCACTCCACATGCTCGAAATCCCCCCAACAATTTTGCCCTCACGTAGCATGAATAATGGTTTGCTTTGCCACCCACAACATCCAAGCTCATTAGCCCTCGATTATTTTCGTTTTGTTGCCGACATTTTTTCCACCAATGAGGCCTGGGCAGCAGGAGTGCCCAGGCTGGCCGTGTGGCTCGCTTGTTGCTAAAAGTCGAAGAATAGTGTTGTCGATCACGCTGCCTAACGAGTCCACCTAGGCAAGCCTGAGCATCGAGATCCAACCCCACGTCTGCAGCCTCGAGGGCCTGCGATGATGCACTCTGCATGCTTGAAATCCCCCTAACAATTTGGCCCTCACGTAGCATGTATCATAGTTTGCTTCGCCGCCCACAACATCGAGCTTGTCTAGCCACATCCCAGCTCATTATCCCACGATTATTCTCGCTTCCTTGCTGAAGTTTTTCCCACCAATGAGGCCTTGGCCGCAGGGGTGCCTAGGCTGGCCGTGTGGCTCGCTCGTTGCAAATGGCCGACAATCTTGTCGTCAATTGCGCTGTGCAACGAGTTCGCCTAGGCAAGCCTGTGCGTCGAGATCCAACCCCACGTCTGTCGCCTCGAGGGCATGTGATGAAGCACTCCGCATGCTTGAAATCCCCCCAACAATTTTGCCCTCACGTAGCATGAATCATGGTTTGCTTTGCCGCCCACAACATCGAGCTTGTCTAGCCAAATCCCAGCTCATTATCCCACGATTATTCTCGCTTCATTGCCGACGTTTTTCCCACCGATGAGGCCTTGGCAGCAGGGGTGCCCAGGCTGGCCGTGTGGCTCGCTCATTGCTAACGGTCGACGATCGTGTCATCGATCGCGCTGCGCAACTAGTCCGCCTAGGCAAGCCTGAGCGTCGAGATCCAACACCACATCTGCCGCCTTGAGGGCCTACGGTGAAGCACTTCGCATACTCGAAATCCCCCCAATAATTTGGCCTTCACGTACCATGCATCATCGTTTACTTTTGCCCCCTACACCATCGAGCTTGTCTAGCCACATCTCAGCTCATTATCCCACTATTATTCTCGCTTCGTTCCCCATGTTTTTCCCACCGATAAGGCCTTGGTAGCAGGGGTGCCCAGGCTGGCCTTGTGGCTCACTTGTTGCTAACGGCCGACGATTGTGTCGTCGATCGCGCTGCGCAATGAGTCCGCCAAGGCAAGCCTGAGCGTCGAGATCCAACCCCACGTCTCTCGCCTCGAGGGCCTGTGATGAAGCACTCCGCGTGCTCGAAATTCCCCAAACAATTTGGCCCTCACGTAGCATGAATCATGGTTTGCTTCGCCGCCCACAACATTGAGCTTGTCTAGCCACATCCCAGCTCATTATCCTACGATTATTCCTACTCCGTTGCCATGTTTTTCCCACCGATGAGGCCTTGGCAGCAGGGGTGCCCAAGCTGGCCATGTGGCTCGCTCGTTGCTAACAGTCGAAGAATAGAGTCGTCGATCACGCTGCCTAACGGGTCCACCTAGGCAAGCCTGAGCATCGAGATCCAACCCCATGTCTGCCGCCTCGAGGGCCTGCGATGAAGCACTCTGCATGCTCGTAATCCCCCCAATAATTTGGCCTTCACGTAGCATGCATCATCGTTTACTTTCGCCCCCAACCATCGAGCTTGTCTAGCCACATCCCAGCTCATTATCCCACGATTATTCTCGCTTCGTTGCCGACGTTTTTCCCACGATGAGACCTTAGCAGCAGGGGTGCCCAGGCTAGCCGTGTGGCTCGCTCGTTGCTAACGACCGACGATCGTGTCATCGATCGCGCTGCACAACTAGTCCGCCTAGGCAAGCCTGAGCGTCGAGATCCAACACCACGTCTGCGCCTCGAGGGCCTACGATAAAGCACTTCGCATGCTCGTAATCCCCCCAATAATTTGGCCTTCACGTAGCATGCATCATCGTTTACTTTCGCCCCCCACACCATCGAGCTTGTCTAGCCACATCCTAGCTCATTATCCCACTATTATTCTCGCTTCGTTGCCAATGTTTTTCCCACCGATGAGGCCTTGGCAGAAGGGGTGCCCAGGCTAGCCGTGTGGCTCGCTCGTTGCTAATGGCCGATGACCGTGTCGAGATCGCGCTGCGCAACGAGTCCGCCTAGGCGAGCCTGAGCGTCGAGATCCAACCTGTTGCCTCGAAGTCATGTGATGAAGCACTCCGCATGCTCGAAATCCCCCCAAAAATTTTGCCCTCACGTAGCATGAATCATGCTTTGCTTTGCCGCCCACAACATCGAGCTTGTCTAGCCACATCCCAGCTCATTATCCCCTGATTATTCTCGCTTCGTTGCCGACGTTTTTCCCACGATGAGACCTTAGCAGCAGGGGTGCCCAGGCTAGCCGTGTGGCTCGCTCGTTGCTAACGACCGACGATCGTGTCATCGATCGCGCTTCAAAACTAGTCCGCCTAGGCAAGCCTGAGCATCGAGATCCAACACCACTTCTGCGCCTCGAAGGCCTACGATGAAGCACTTTGCATGCTCGTAATCCCCCCAATAATTTGGCCTTCACGTAGCATGCATCATCGTTTACTTTCGCCCCCCACACCATCGAGCTTGTCTAGCCACATCCCAGCTCATTATCCCACTATTATTCTCGCTTCATTGCCCATGTTTTTCCCACCGATGATGCCTTGGCAGCAGGGGTGCCCAGACTGGCCGTGTGGCTCACTCATTGCTAATGGCCGACGATCGTGTCATTGATCGCGCTGCGCAACGAGACCGCCTAGGCAAGCCTGAGCGTCGAGATGCAACCCCACGTTTGTCACCTCGAGGGCAAGTGATGAAGCACTCCGCATGTTCGAAATCCCCCAAACAATTTGGCCCTCACGTAGCATGAATCATGGTTTGCTTCGCTGCCCACATCATCGAGCTTCTCTAGCCACATCCCAGCTCATTATTCCCCGATTATTCTCGCTTTGTTGCCGACGATTTTCACACCAATGAGGCCTTGGAAGCAGGAGTGCCCAGGTTGCCCGTGTGGCTCGCTCGTTGCTAACAGTCGAAGAATGGTGTCGTCGATCACGCTGCCTAACGAGTTCACCTAGGCAAGCCTTAGCATCAACATCCAACCCCACGTCTGCCGCCTCGAGGGCCTGCGATGAAGCACTCTACAAACTCGAAATCCCCCTAACAATTTGGCCCTCACGTAGCATGAATCATGGTTTGCTTCGCCGCCCACAACATCGAGCTTGTCTAGCCACAGCCCAGCTCATTATCCTACGATTATTCCCAGTTCGTTGCCATGTTTTTCCCACCGATGAGGCCTTGGCAGCAGGGGTGCCCAAGCTGGCCATGTGGCTCGCTCGTTGCTAATGGCCGATGATTGTGTCGTCGATTACGTTGCACAACGAGCCCGCCTAGGCAAGCCTGAGCGTCGAGATCCAACCCCACGTGTGTCGCTTCGAGGGCCTGTGATGAAGCACTCCGCATACTCGAAATCCCCCAAACAATTTGGCCCTCACATGGCATGAATCATAGTTTGCTTCGCCGCCCACAACATCGAGCTTGTCTAGCCACATCCCAGCTCATTATCCCACGATTATTCTCGCTTCGTTGCCCACGTTCTTCCCACCAATGAGGCCTTGGCCACAGGGGTGCCCAGTCTGTCGGTGTGGCTCGCTCGTTGCTAACAGTCGACAATGGTGTCGTCGATCACGCTTCCCAACGAGTCCACCTAGGCAAGCCTGAGCGTCGAGATCCAACCCCACGTCTGTCGCCTTGAGGGCCTGTGATGAAGCACTCCGCATACTCGAAATCCCCCAAACAATTTGGCCCTCACGTAGCATGCATCATCGTTTACTTTCGCCCCCCACACCATCAAGCTTGTCTAGCCACATCCCAGCTCATTATCCCACTATTATTCTCGCTTCGTTGCCAATGTTTTTCCCACCGATGAGGCCTTGGCAGCAGGGGTGCCCAGGCTGGCCGTGTGGCTCGCTCGTTGCTAATGGCCGACGATCGTGTCGTAGATCGCGCTGCGCAACGAGTCCGCCTAGGCAAGCCTGAGCGTCGAGATCCAACCCCACGTCTGTCACCTCGAGGGCCAGTGATGAAGCACTCCGCATGCTCGAAATCTCCCAAACAATTTGGCCCTCACGTAGCATGAATCATGGTTTGCTTCGCCGCCCACAACATCGAGCTTCTCTAGCCATATCCCAGCTCATTATCCCCCGATTATTCTCGCTTTGTTATCGATGTTTTTCCTACCAATGAGGCCTTGGTAGCAGGAGTGCCCAGGCTGCCCGTGTGGCTCGCTTGTTGCTAACAGTCGAAGAATAGTGTCGTCGATCACGCTGCCTAACGAGTCCACCTAGGCGAGCCTGAGCATCGAGATCCAACCCCATGTCTGCCGCCTCGAGGGCCTGCGATGAAGCACTCTGCATGCCCGAAATCCCCCTACAATTTGGCCCTCACGTAGCATGAATCATGGTTTGCTTCGCCGCCCACAACATCGAGCTTCTCTAGCCATATCCCAGCTCATTATCCCCCAATTATTCTCGTTTTGTTGCCGACGTTTTTCCCACCAATGAGGCCTTGGTGGCAGGAGTGCCCAGGCTGCCCGTGTGACTCACTCGTTGCTAACAGTCGAAGAATAGAGTCGTCGATCACGCTGCCTAACGAGTCCACCTAGGCAAGCCTGAGCATCGAGATCCAACCCCATGTCTGCCGCCTCGAGGGCCTGCGATGAAGCACTCTGCATGCTCGAAATCCCCCTAACAATTTGGCCTTCACGTTGCATGAATCATGGTTTGCTTCGTCGCCCACAACATCGAGCTTGTCTTGCAACATTCCAGCTCATTATCCTACGATTATTCCCACTTCGTTGCCATGTTTTTCCCACCGATGAGGCCTTGGCAGTAGGGGTGCCCAGGCTGGCCGTGTGGCTCGCTCGGTTCTAATGGCCGACGATCATGTCATCGATCGCGCTGCGCAATGAGTCCGCCTAGGCAAGCCTGAGCGTCAAGATCCAACCCCACGTCTGTCACCTCGAGGGCCAGTGATGAAGCACTCCGCATGCTCGAAATCCCCCAAACAATTTGGCCCTCACGTAGCATGAATCATGGTTTGCTTCGCCGCCCACAACATCGAGCTTCTCTAGCCATATCCCAGCTCATTATCCCCTGATTATTCTCGCTTTGTTACCGACGTTTTTCCTACCAATGAGGCCTTGGTAGGCAGGAGTGCCCAGGCTGCCCGTGTGACTCACTCGTTGCTAACAGTCGAAGAATAGAGTCGTCGATCACGCTGCCTAACGAGTCCACCTAGGCAAGCCTGAGCATCGAGATCCAACCCCATGTCTGCCGCCTCGAGGGCCTGCGATGAAGCACTCTGCATGCTCGAAATCCCCCTAACAATTTGGCCCTCACGTAGCATGAATCATGGTTTGCTTCGCCGCCCACAACATCGAGCTTCTCTAGCCATTCCCAGCTCATTATCCTACGATTATTCTCCACTTCGTTGCCGACGTTTTTCCCACCAATGAGGCCTTGGCAGCAGGGGTGCCCAGGCTGGCCGTGTGGCTCGCTCGGTTCTAATGGCCGACGATCATGTCATCGATCGCGCTGCGCAATGAGTCTGCCTAGGCAAGCCTGAGCGTCGAGATCCAACCCCACGTCTGTCACCTCGAGGGCCAGTGATGAAGCACTCCGCAATGCTCGAAATCCCCCAAACAATTTGGCCCTCACGTAGCATGAATCATGGTTTGCTTCGCCGCCCACAACATCGAGCTTCTCTAGCCATATCCCAGCTCATTATCCCCCGATTATTCTCGCTTTGTTACCGATGTTTTTCCTACCAATGAGGCCTTGGTAGCAGGAGTGCCCAGGCTGCCCGTGTGGCTCGCTTGTTGCTAACAGTCGAAGAATAGTGTCGTCGATCACGCTGCCTAACGAGTCCACTAGGCAGCCTGAGCATCGAGATCCAACCCCATGTCTGCCGCCTCGAGGGCCTGCGATGAAGCACTCTGCATGCCCGAAATCCCCCAAACAATTTGGCCCTCACGTAGCATGAATCATGGTTTGCTTCGCCGCCCACAACATCGAGCTTCTCTAGCCATATCCCAGCTCATTATCCCCCAATTATTCTCGTTTTGTTGCCGACGTTTTTCCCACCAATGAGGCCTTGGTGGCAGGAGTGCCCAGGCTGCCCGTGTGACTCACTCGTTGCTAACAGTCGAAGAATAGAGTCGTCGATCACGCTGCCTAACGAGTCCACCTAGGCAAGCCTGAGCATCGAGATCCAACCCCATGTCTGCCGCCTCGAGGGCCTGCGATGAAGCACTCTGCATGCTCGAAATCCCCCTAACAATTTGGCCTTCACGTAGCATGAATCATGGTTTGCTTCGTCGCCCACAACATCGAGCTTGTCTTGCAACATTCCAGCTCATTATCCTACGATTATTCCCACTTCGTTGCCATGTTTTTCCCACCGATGAGGCCTTGGCAGTAGGGGTGCCCAGGCTGGCCGTGTGGCTCGCTCGGTTCTAATGGCCGACGATCATGTCATCGATCGCGCTGCGCAATGAGTCCGCCTAGGCAAGCCTGAGCGTCGAGATCCAACCCCACGTCTGTCACCTCGAGGGCCAGTGATGAAGCACTCCGCATGCTCGAAATCCCCCAAACAATTTGGCCCTCACGTAGCATGAATCATGGTTTGCTTCGCCGCCCACAACATCGAGCTTCTCTAGCCATATCCCAGCTCATTATCCCCCGATTATTCTCGCTTTGTTACCGATGTTTTTCCTACCAATGAGGCCTTGGTAGCAGGAGTGCCCAGGCTGCCCGTGTGGCTCGCTTGTTGCTAACAGTCGAAGAATAGTGTCGTCGATCACACTGCCTAACGAGTCCACCTAGGCGAGCCTGAGCATCGAGATCCAACCCCATGTCTGCCGCCTCGAGGGCCTGCGATGAAGCACTCTGCATGCTCGAAATCCCCCTAACAATTTGGCCTTCACGTTGCATGAATCATGGTTTGCTTCGTCGCCCATAACATCGAGCTTGTCTTGCAACATTCCAGCTCATTATCCTACGATTATTCCCACTTCGTTGCCATGTTTTTCCCACCGATGAGGCCTTGGCAGTAGGGGTGCCCAGGCTGGCCGTGTGGCTCGCTCGGTTCTAATGGCCGACGATCATGTCATCGATCGCGCTGCGCAATGAGTCCGCCTAGGCAAGCCTGAGCGTCGAGATCCAACCCCACGTCTGTCACCTCGAGGGCCAGTGATGAAGCACTCCGAATGCTCGAAATCCCCCAAACAATTTGGCCCTCACGTAGCATGAATCATGGTTTGCTTCGCCGCCCACAACATCGAGCTTCTCTAGCCATATCCCAGCTCATTATCCCCCGATTATTCTCGCTTTGTTACCGATGTTTTTCCTACCAATGAGGCCTTGGTAGCAGGAGTGCCTAGGCTGCCCGTGTGGCTCGCTTGTTGCTAACAGTCGAAGAATAGTGTCGTCGATCACGCTGCGCAATGAGTCTGCCTAGGCAAGCCTGAGCGTCGAGATCCAACCCCACGTCTGTCACCTCGAGGGCCAGTGATGAAGCACTCCGCATGCTCGAAATCCCCCAAACAATTTGGCCCTCACGTAGCATGAATCATGGTTTTCTTAGCCGCCCACAACATCGAGCTTCTCTAGCCATATCCCCGCTCATTATCCCCTGATTATTCTCGCTTTGTTACCGACGTTTTTCCTACCAATGAGGCCTTGGCGGCAGGAGTGCCCAGGCTGCCCGTGTGACTCACTCGTTGCTAACAGTCGAAGAATAGAGTCGTCGATCACGCTGCCTAACGGGTCCACCTAGGCAAGCCTGAGCATCGAGATCCAACCCCATGTCTGCCGCCTCGAGGGCCTACGATGAAGCACTCTGCATGCTCGTAATCCCCCCAATAATTTGGCCTTCACATAGCATGCATCATCGTTTACTTTCGCCCCCCACACCATCGAGCTTGTCTAGCCACATCCCAGCTCATTATCCCACTATTATTCTCGCTTCATTGCCCATGTTTTTCCCACCGATGATGCCTTGGCAGCAGGGGTGCCCAGACTGGCCGTGTGGCTCACTCATTGCTAATGGCTGACGATCGTGTCATTGATCGCGCTGCGCAACGAGACCGCCTAGGCAAGCCTGAGCGTCGAGATGCAACCCACGTTTGTCACCTCGAGGGCTCGAGAAGCCCTCTGCATGTCGAATCCCCAACAATTTGGCCTTCACGTAGATGAATCATGGTTGCTTCACGCCCACACGCGAGCTTGTCTTGCCACATCCCAGCTCATTATCCCACTATTATTCTCGCTTCGTTGCCATGTTTTTCCCACCGATGAGGCCTTGGCAGCAGGGGTGCCCAGGCTGGCCGTGTGGCTCGCTTGTTGCTAATGGCCGACGATCGTGTCGTAGATCGCGCTGCGCAACGAGTCCGCCTAGGCAAGCCTGAGCGTCGAGATCCAACCCCACGTCTGTCACCTCGAGGGCCAGTGATGAAGCACTCCGCATGCTCGAAATCTCCCAAACAATTTGGCCCTCACGTAGCATGAATCATGGTTTGCTTCGCCGCCCACAACATCGAGCTTCTCTAGCCATATCCCAGCTCATTATCCCCCGATTATTCTCGCTTTGTTACCGATGTTTTTCCTACCAATGAGGCCTTGGTAGCAGGAGTGCCCAGGCTGCCCGTGTGCTCGCTTGTTGCTAACAGTCGAAGAATAGTGTCGTCGATCACGCTGCCTAACGAGTCCACCTAGGCGAGCCTGAGCATCGAGATCCAACCCCATGTCTGCCGCCTCGAGGGCCTGCGATGAAGCACTCTGCATGCCCGAAATCCCCCTAACAATTTGGCCCTCACGTAGCATGAATCATGGTTTGCTTCGCCGCCCACAACATCGAGCTTCTCTAGCCATATCCCAGCTCATTATCCCCCAATTATTCTCGTTTTGTTGCCGACGTTTTTCCCACCAATGAGGCCTTGGCGGCAGGAGTGCCCAGGCTGCCCGTGTGACTCACTCGTTGCTAACAGTCGAAGAATAGAGTCGTTGATCACGCTGCCTAACGAGTCCACCTGGGCAAGCCTGAGCATCTAGATCCAACCCCATGTCTGCCGCCTCGAGGGCCTGCGATAAAGCACTCTGCATGCTCGAAATCCCCCTAACAATTTGGCCTTCACGTTGCATGAATCATGGTTTGCTTCGTCGCCCATAACATCGAGCTTGTCTTGCAACATTCCAGCTCATTATCCCACGATTATTCCCACTTCGTTGCCATGTTTTTCCCACCGATGAGGCCTTGGCAGTAGGGGTGCCCAGGCTGGCCGTGTGGCTCGCTCGGTTCTAATGGCCGACGATCATGTCATCGATCGCGCTACGCAATGAGTCCGCCTAGGCAAGCCTGAGCGTCAAGATCCAACCCCACGTCTGTCACCTCGAGGGCCAGTGATGGAGCACTCCGAATGCTCGAAATCCCCCAAACAATTTGGCCCTCACGTAGCATGAATCATGGTTTGCTTTGCCGCCCACAACATCGAGCTTCTCTAGCCATATCCCAGCTCATTATCCCTCGATTATTCTTGCTTTGTTACCGATGTTTTTCCTACCAATGAGGCCTTGGAAGCAGGAGTGCCCAGGCTGCCCGTGTGGCTCGCTTGTTGCTAACAGTCGAAGAATAGTGTCGTCGATCACGCTGCGCAATGAGTCTGCCTAGGCAAGCCTGAGCGTCGAGATCCAACCCCACGTCTGTCACCTCGAGGGCCAGTGATGAAGCACTCCGCATGCTCGAAATCCCCCAAACAATTTGGCCCTCACGTAGCATGAATCATGGTTTGCTTTGCCGCCCACAACATCGAGCTTCTCTAGCCATATCCCCGCTCATTATCCCCTGATTATTCTCGCTTTGTTACCGACGTTTTTCCTACCAAAGAGGCCTTGGCGGCAGGAGTGCCCAGGCTGCCCGTGTGACTCACTCGTTGCTAACAGTCGAAGAATAGAGTCGTTGATCATGCTGCCTAACGAGTCCACCTAGGCAAGCCTGAGCATCGAGATCCAACCCCATGTCTGCCGCCTCGAGGGCCTGCGATAAAGCACTCTGCATGCTCGAAATCCCCCTAACAATTTGGCCTTCACGTTGCATGAATCATGGTTTGCTTCGTCGCCCATAACATCGAGCTTGTCTTGCAACATTCCAGCTCATTATCCTACGATTATTCCCACTTCGTTGCCATGTTTTTCCCACCGATGAGGCCTTGGCAGTAGGGGTGCCCAGGCTGGCCGTGTGGCTCGCTCGGTTCTAATGGCCGACAATCATGTCATCGATCGCGCTGCGCAATGAGTCCGCCTAGGCAAGCCTGAGCGTCAAGATCCAACCCCACGTCTGTCACCTTGAGGGCCAGTGATGAAGAACTCCGCATGCTCGAAATCCCCCAAACAATTTGGCCCTCACGTAGCATGAATCATGGTTTTCTTAGCCGCCCACAACATCGAGCTTCTCTAGCCATATCCCAGCTCATTATCCCCTGATTATTCTCGCTTTGTTATCGACATTTTTCCGACCAATGAGGCCTTGGTAGCAGGAGTGCCCAGGCTGCCCGTGTAGCTCGCTTGTTGCTAACAGTCGAAGAATAGTGTCGTCGATCACGCTGCCTAACGAGTCCACCTAGGCGAGCCTGAGCATCGAGATCCAACCCCATGTCTGCCGCCTCGAGGGCCTGCGATGAAGCACTCTGCATGCCCGAAATCCCCCTAACAATTTGGCCCTCACGTAGCATGAATCATGGTTTGCTTCGCCGCCCACAACATCGAGCTTCTCTAGCCATATCCCAGCTCATTATCCCCCAATTATTCTCGTTTTGTTGCCGACGTTTTTCCCACCAATGAGGCCTTGGTGGCAGGAGTGCCCAGGCTGGCCGTGTGGCTCGCTCGGTTCTAATGGCCGACGATCATGTCATCGATCGCGCTGCGCAACGAGTCTGCCTAGGCAAGCCTGAGCGTCGAGATCCAACCCCACGTCTGTCACCTCGAGGGCCAGTGATGAAGCACTCCGCATGCTCGAAATCCCCCAAACAATTTGGCCCTCACGTAGCATGAATCATGTTTTGCTTCGCCGCCCACAACATCGAGCTTCTCTAGCCATATCCCAGCTCATTATCCCCCGATTATTCTCGCTTTGTTACCGATGTTTTTCCTACCAATGAGGCCTTGGTAGCAGGAGTGCCAAGGCTGCCCGTGTGGCTCGCTTGTTGCTAACAGTCGAAGAATAGTGTCGTCGATCACGCTGCGCAATGAGTCTACCTAGGCAAGCCTGAGCGTCGAGATCCAACCCCACGTCTTTCACCTCGAGGGCCAGTGATGAAGCACTCCGCATGCTCGAAATCCCCCAAACAATTTGGCCCTCACGTAGCATGAATCATGGTTTGCTTCGCCGCCCACAACATCGAGCTTCTCTAGCCATATCCCCGCTCATTATCCCCTGATTATTCTCGCTTTGTTACCGACGTTTTTCCCACCAATGAGGCCTTGGTGGCAGGAGTGCCCAGGCTGCCCGTGTGACTCACTCGTTGCTAACAGTCGAAGAATAGAGTCGTCGATCACGCTGCCTAACGAGTCCACCTAGGCAAGCCTGAGCATCGAGATCCAACCCCATGTCTGCCGCCTCGAGGGCCTGCGATGAAGCACTCTGCATGCTCGAAATCCCCCTAACAATTTGGCCTTCACGTTGCATGAATCATGGTTTGCTTCGTCGCCCACAACATCGAGCTTGTCTTGCAACATTCCAGCTCATTATCCTACGATTATTCCCACTTCGTTGCCATGTTTTTCCCACCGATGAGGCCTTGGCAGTAGGGGTGCCCAGGCTGGCAGTGTGGCTCGCTCGGTTCTAATGGCCGACGATCATGTCATCGATCGCGCTGCGCAACGAGTCTGCCTAGGCAAGCCTGAGCGTCGAGATCCAACCCCACGTCTGTCACCTCGAGGGCCAGTGATGAAGCACTCAGCATGCTCGAAATCCCCCAAACAATTTGGCCCTCACGTAGCATGAATCATGGTTTGCTTCGCCGCCCACAACAACGAGCTTCTCTAGCCATATCCCAGCTCATTATCCCCTGATTATTCTCGCTTTGTTTCCGACGTTTTTCCTACCAATGAGGCCTTGGCGGCAGGAGTGCCTAGGCTGCCCGTGTGACTCACTCGTTGCTAACAGTCGAAGAATAGAGTCGTCGATCACGCTGCCTAACGAGTCCACCTAGGCAAGCCTGAGCATCGAGATGCAACCCCATGTCTGCTGCCTCGAGGGCCTGCGATGAAGCACTCTGCATGCTCGAAATCCCCTTAACAATTTGGCCTTCACGTAGCATGAATCATGGTTTGCTTCGTCGCCCACAACGTCGAGCTTGTCTTGCAACATTCCAGCTCATTATCCTACGATTATTCCCACTTCGTTGCCATGTTTTTCCCACCGATGAGGCCTTGGCAGTAGGGGTGCCCAGGCTGGCCGTGTGGCTCGCTCGGTTCTAATGGCCGACGATCATGTCATCGATCGCGCTGCGCAATGAGTCTAGGCAAGCCTGAGCCGAGATCCATCCACCTCGAGCTCACTCCGAATGCTCGATCCCCCATGCTTCGCCGCCCACAACATCGAGCTTCTCTAGCCATATCCCAGCTCATTATCCCCCGATTATTCTCGCTTTGTTATCCCTACCAATGAGGCCTTGGTAGCAGGAGTGCCCAGGCTGCCCGTGTGACTCGCTTGTTGCTAACAGTCGAAGAATAGTGTCGTCGATCACACTGCCTAACGAGTCCACCTAGGCGAGCCTGAGCATCGAGATCCAACCCCATGTCTGCCGCCTCGAGGGCCTGCGATGAAGCACTCTGCATGCCCGAAATCCCCCTAACAATTTGGCCCTCACGTAGCATAAATCATGGTTTGCTTCGCCGCCCACAACATCGAGCTTCTCTAGCCATATCCCAGCTCATTATCCCCCAATTATTCTCGTTTTGTTGCCGACGTTTTTCCCACCAATGAGGCCTTGGCGGCAGGAGTGCCCAGGCTGCCCGTGTGGCTCACTCGTTGCTAACAGTCGAAGAATAGAGTCGTCGATCACGTTGCCTAACGAGTCCACCTGGGCAAGCCTGAGCATCTAGATCCAACCCCATGTCTGCCGCATCGAGGGCCTGCGATGAAGCACTCTGCATGCTCGAAATCCCCCTAACAATTTGGCCTTCACGTTGCATGAATCATAGTTTGCTTCGTCGCCCAAAACATCGAGCTTGTCTTGCAACATTCCAGCTCATTATCCCACGATTATTCCCACTTCGTTGCCATGTTTTTCCCACCGATGAGGCCTTGGCAGTAGGGGTGCCCAGGCTGGCCGTGTGGCTCGCTCGGTTCTAATGGCCGACGATCATGTCATCGATCGCGCTACGCAATGAGTCCGCCTAGGCAAGCCTGAGCGTCAAGATCCAACCCCACGTCTGTCACCTCGAGGGCCAGTGATGGAGCACTCCGAATGCTCGAAATCCCCCAAACAATTTGGCCCTCACGTAGCATGAATCATGGTTTGCTTTGCCGCCCACAACATCGAGCTTCTCTAGCCATATCCCAGCTCATTATCCCTCGATTATTCTTGCTTTGTTACCGATGTTTTTCCTACCAATGAGGCCTTGGTAGCAGGAGTGCCCAGGCTGCCCGTGTGGCTCGCTTGTTGCTAACAGTCGAAGAATAGTGTCGTCGATCACGCTGCGCAATGAGTCTGCCTAGGCAAGCCTGAGCGTCGAGATCCAACCCCACATCTGTCACCTCGAGGGCCAGTGATGAAGCACTCCGCATGCTCGAAATCCCCCAAACAATTTGGCCCTCACGTAGCATGAATCATGGTTTGCTTCGCCGCCCACAACATCGAGCTTCTCTAGCCATATCCCCGCTCATTATCCCCTGATTATTCTCGCTTTGTTACCGACGTTTTTCCTACCAAAGAGGCCTTGGCGGCAGGAGTGCCCAGGCTGCCCGTGTGACTCACTCGTTGCTAACAGTCAAAGAATAGAGTCGTCGATCACGCTGCCTAACGAGTCCACCTAGGCAAGCTTGAGCATCGAGATCCAACCCCATGTCTGCCGCCTCGAAGGCCTGCGATGAAGCACTCTGCATGCTCGAAATCCCCCTAACAATTTGGCCTTCACGTTGCATGAATCATGGTTTGCTTCGTCGCCCACAACATCGAGCTTGTCTTGCAACATTCCAGCTCATTATCCTACGATTATTCCCACTTCGTTGCCATGTTTTTCCCACCGATGAGGCCTTGGCAGTAGGGGTGCCCAGGCTGGCCGTGTGGCTCGCTCGGTTCTAATGGCCGACAATCATGTCATCGATCGCGCTGCGCAATGAGTCCGCCTAGGCAAGCCTGAGCGTCAAGATCCAACCCCACGTCTGTCACCTTGAGGGCCAGTGATGAAGAACTCCGCATGCTCGAAATCCCCCAAACAATTTGGCCCTCACGTAGCATGAATCATGGTTTTCTTAGCCGCCCACAACATCGAGCTTCTCTAGCCATATCCCAGCTCATTATCCCCTGATTATTCTCGCTTTGTTATCGACATTTTTCCGACCAATGAGGCCTTGGTAGCAGGAGTGCCCAGGCTGCCCGTGTGGCTCGCTCGTTGCTAACAGTCGAAGAATAGTGTCGTCGATCACGCTGCCTAACGAGTCCACCTAGGCGAGCCTGAGCAACGAGATCCAACCCCATGTCTGCCGCCTCGAGGGCCTGCGATGAAGCACTCTGCATGCCCGAAATCCCCCTAACAATTTGGCCCTCACGTAGCATGAATCATGGTTTGCTTCGCCGCCCACAACATCGAGCTTCTCTAGCCATATCCCAGCTCATTATCCCCCAATTATTCTCGTTTTGTTGCCGACGTTTTTCCCACCAATGAGGCCTTGGTGGCAGGAGTGCCCAGGTTGGCCGTGTGGCTCGCTCGGTTCTAATGGCCGACGATCATGTCATCGATCGCGCTGCGCAACGAGTCTGCCTAGGCAAGCCAGAGCGTCGAGATCCAACCCCACGTCTGTCACCTCGAGGGCCAGTGATGAAGCACTCCGCATGCTCGAAATCCCTTAAACAATTTGGCCCTCACGTAGCATGAATCATGGTTTGCTTCGCCGCCCACAACATCGAGCTTCTCTAGCCATATCCCAGCTCATTATCCCCCGATTATTCTCGCTTTGTTACCGATGTTTTTCCTACCAATGAGGCCTTGGTAGCAGGAGTGCCCAGGCTGCCCGTGTGGCTCGCTTGTTGCTAACAGTCGAAGAATAGTGTCATCGATCACGCTGCGCAATGAGTCTACCTAGGCAAGCCTGAGCGTCGAGATCCAACCCCACGTCTGTCACCTCGAGGGCCAGTGATGAAGCACTCCGCATGCTCGAAATCCCCCAAACAATTTGGCCCTCACGTAGCATGAATCATGGTTTGCTTCGCCGCCCACAACATCGAGCTTCTCTAGCCATATCCAGCTCATTATCCCCCAATTATTCTCGCTTTGTTACCGACGTTTTTCCCACCAATGAGGCCTTGGTGGCAGGAGTGCCCAGGCTGCCCGTGTGACTCACTCGTTGCTAACAGTCGAAGAATAGAGTCGTCGATCACGCTGCCTAACGAGTCCACCTAGGCAAGCCTGAGCATCGAGATCCAACCCCATGTCTGCCGCCTCGAGGGCCTGCGATGAAGCACTCTGCATGCTCGAAATCCCCCTAACAATTTGGCCTTCACGTTGCATGAATCATGGTTTGCTTCGTCGCCCATAACATCGAGCTTGTCTTGCAACATTCCAGCTCATTATCCTACGATTACTCCCACTTCGTTGCCATGTTTTTCCCACCGATGAGGCCTTGGCAGTAGGGGTGCCCAGGCTGGCAGTGTGGCTCGCTCGGTTCTAATGGCCGACGATCATGTCATCGATCGCGCTGCGCAACGAGTCTGCCTAGGCAAGCCTGAGCGTCGAGATCCAACCCCACGTCTGTCACCTCGAGGGCCAGTGATGAAGCACTCAGCATGCTCGAAATCCCCCAAACAATTTGGCCCTCACGTAGCATGAATCATGGTTTGCTTCGCCGCCCACAACATCGAGCTTCTCTAGCCATATCCCAGCTCATTATCCCCTGATTATTCTCGCTTTGTTACCGACGTTTTTCCTACCAATGAGGCCTCGGTAGCAGGAGTGCCCAGGCTGCCCGTGTGGCTCGCTTGTTGCTAACAGTCGAAGAATAGTGTCGTCGATCACACTGCCTAACGAGTCCACCTAGGCGAGCCTGAGCATCGAGATGCAACCCCATGTCTGCTGCCTCGAGGGCCTGCGATGAAGCACTCTGCATGCTCGGCCCTCACGTAGCATGAATCATGGTTTGCTTCGCTTTCTCTAGCCATATCCCAGCTCATTATGGCCTGTCACGTGAGCACTCTGCATGCTCGAAATCCCCCTAACAATTTGGCCTCACGTAGCATGAATCATGGTTTGCTTCGTCGCCCACAACATCGAGCTTGTCTTGCAACATTCCAGCTCATTATCCTACGATTATTCCCACTTCGTTGCCATGTTTTTCCCACCGATGAGGCCTTGGCAGTAGGGGTGCCCAGGCTGGCCGTGTGGCTCGCTCGGTTCTAATGGCCGACGATCATGTCATCGATCGCGCTGCGCAATGAGATTGCCTAGGCAAGCCTGAGCGTCGAGATCCAACCCCACGTCTGTCACCTCGAGGGCCAGTGATGAAGCACTCCGAATGCTCGAAATCCCCTAAACAATTTGGCCCTCACGTAGCATGAATCATGGTTTGCTTCGCCGCCCACAACATCGAGCTTCTCTAGCCATATCCCAGCTCATTATCCCCCGATTATTCTCGCTTTGTTATCGATGTTTTTCCTACCAATGAGGCCTTGGTAGCAGGAGTGCCCAGGCTGCCCGTGTGACTCGCTTGTTGCTAACAGTCGAAGAATAGTGTCGTCGATCACACTGCCTAACGAGTCCACCTAGGCGAGCCTGAGCATCGAGATCCAACCCCATGTCTGCCGCCTCGAGGGCCTGCGATGAAGCACTCTGCATGCCCGAAATCCCCCTAACAATTTGGCCCTCACGTAGCATGAATCATGGTTTGCTTCGCCGCCCACAACATCGAGCTTCTCTAGCCATATCCCAGCTCATTATCCCCCAATTATTCTCGTTTTGTTGCCGACGTTTTTCCCACCAATGAGGCCTTGGCGGCAGGAGTGCCCAGGCTGCCCGTGTGGCTCACTCGTTGCTAACAGTCGAAGAATAGAGTCGTCGATCACGCTGCCTAACGAGTCCACCTGGGCGAGCCTGAGCATCGAGATCCAACCCCATGTCTGCCGCATCGAGGGCCTGCGATGAAGCACTCTGCATGCTCGAAATCCCCCTAACAATTTGGCCTTCACGTTGCATGAATCATAGTTTGCTTCGTCGCCCAAAACATCGAGCTTGTCTTGCAACATTCCAGCTCATTATCCCACGATTATTCCCACTTCGTTGCCATGTTTTTCCCACCGATGAGGCCTTGGCAGTAGGGGTGCCCAGGCTGGCCGTGTGGCTCGCTCGGTTCTAATGGCCGACGATCATGTCATCGATCGCGCTACGCAATGAGTCCGCCTAGGCAAGCCTGAGCGTCAAGATCCAACCCCACGTCTGTCACCTCGAGGGCCAGTGATGAAGCACTCCGCATGCTCGAAATCCCCCAAACAATTTGGCCCTCACGTAGCATGAATCATGGTTTGCTTTGCCGCCCACAACATCGAGCTTCTCTAGCCATATCCCAGCTCATTATCCCTCGATTATTCTTGCTTTGTTACCGATGTTTTTCCTACCAATGAGGCCTTGGTAGCAGGAGTGCCCAGGCTGCCCGTGTGGCTCGCTTGTTGCTAACAGTCGAAGAATAGTGTCGTCGATCACGCTGCGCAATGAGTCTGCCTAGGCAAGCCTGAGCGTCGAGATCCAACCCCACATCTGTCACCTCGAGGGCCAGTGATGAAGCACTCCGCATGCTCGAAATCCCCCAAACAATTTGGCCCTCACGTAGCATGAATCATGGTTTGCTTCGCCGCCCACAACATCGAGCTTCTCTAGCCATATCCCCGCTCATTATCCCCTGATTATTCTCGCTTTGTTACCGACGTTTTTCCTACCAAAGAGGCCTTGGCGGCAGGAGTGCCCAGGCTGCCCGTGTGACTCACTCGTTGCTAACAGTCAAAGAATAGAGTCGTCGATCACGCTGCCTAACGAGTCCACCTAGGCAAGCTTGAGCATCGAGATCCAACCCCATGTCTGCCGCCTCGAAGGCCTGCGATGAAGCACTCTGCATGCTCGAAATCCCCCTAACAATTTGGCCTTCACGTTGCATGAATCATGGTTTGCTTCGTCGCCCACAACATCGAGCTTGTCTTGCAACATTCCAGCTCATTATCCTACGATTATTCCCACTTCGTTGCCATGTTTTTCCCACCGATGAGGCCTTGGCAGTAGGGGTGCCCAGGCTGGCCGTGTGGCTCGCTCGGTTCTAATGGCCGACAATCATGTCATCGATCGCGCTGCGCAATGAGTCCGCCTAGGCAAGCCTGAGCGTCAAGATCCAACCCCACGTCTGTCACCTTGAGGGCCAGTGATGAAGAACTCCGCATGCTCGAAATCCCCCAAACAATTTGGCCCTCACGTAGCATGAATCATGGTTTTCTTAGCCGCCCACAACATCGAGCTTCTCTAGCCATATCCCAGCTCATTATCCCCTGATTATTCTCGCTTTGTTATCGACATTTTTCCGACCAATGAGGCCTTGGTAGCAGGAGTGCCCAGGCTGCCCGTGTGGCTCGCTCGTTGCTAACAGTCGAAGAATAGTGTCGTCGATCACGCTGCCTAACGAGTCCACCTAGGCGAGCCTGAGCAACGAGATCCAACCCCATGTCTGCCGCCTCGAGGGCCTGCGATGAAGCACTCTGCATGCCCGAAATCCCCCTAACAATTTGGCCCTCACGTAGCATGAATCATGGTTTGCTTCGCCGCCCACAACATCGAGCTTCTCTAGCCATATCCCAGCTCATTATCCCCCAATTATTCTCGTTTTGTTGCCGACGTTTTTCCCACCAATGAGGCCTTGGTGGCAGGAGTGCCCAGGTTGGCCGTGTGGCTCGCTCGGTTCTAATGGCCGACGATCATGTCATCGATCGCGCTGCGCAACGAGTCTGCCTAGGCAAGCCAGAGCGTCGAGATCCAACCCCACGTCTGTCACCTCGAGGGCCAGTGATGAAGCACTCCGCATGCTCGAAATCCCTTAAACAATTTGGCCCTCACGTAGCATGAATCATGGTTTGCTTCGCCGCCCACAACATCGAGCTTCTCTAGCCATATCCCAGCTCATTATCCCCCGATTATTCTCGCTTTGTTACCGATGTTTTTCCTACCAATGAGGCCTTGGTAGCAGGAGTGCCCAGGCTGCCCGTGTGGCTCGCTTGTTGCTAACAGTCGAAGAATAGTGTCGTCGATCACGCTGCCTAACGAGTCCACGTAGGCGAGCCTGAGCATCGGGATCCAACCCCATGTCTGCCGCCTCGAGGGCCTGCGATGAAGCACTCTGCATGCCCGAAATCCCCCAAACAATTTGGCCCTCACGTAGCATGAATCATGGTTTGCTTCGCCGCCCACAACATCGAGCTTCTCTAGCCATATGCCAGCTCATTATCCCCCAATTATTCTCGTTTTGTTGTCGACGTTTTTCCCACCAATGAGGCCTTGGTGGCAGGAGTGCCCAGGCTGCCCGTGTGACTCACTCGTTGCTAACAGTCGAAGAATAGAGTCGTCGATCACGCTGCCTAACGAGTCCACCTAGGCAAGCCTGAGCATCGAGATCCAACCCCATGTCTGCCGCCTCGAGGGCCTGCGATGAAGCACTCTGCATGCTCGAAATCCCCCTAACAATTTGGCCTTCACGTTGCATGAATCATGGTTTGCTTCGTCGCCCATAACATCGAGCTTGTCTTGCAACATTCCAGCTCATTATCCTACGATTACTCCCACTTCGTTGCCATGTTTTTCCCACCGATGAGGCCTTGGCAGTAGGGGTGCCCAGGCTGGCCGTGTGGCTCGCTCGGTTCTAATGGCCGACGATCATGTCATCGATCGCGCTGCGCAATGAGTCCGCCTAGGCAAGCCTGAGCGTCGAGATCCAACCCCACGTCTGTCACCTCGAGGGCCAATGATGAAGCACTCCGAATGCTCGAAATCCCCCAAACAATTTGGCCCTCACGTAGCATGAATCATGGTTTGCTTCGCCGCCCACAACATCGAGCTTCTCTAGCCATATCCCAGCTCATTATCCCCCGATTATTCTCGCTTTGTTACCGATGTTTTTCCTACCAATGAGGCCTCGGTAGCAGGAGTGCCCAGGCTGCCCGTGTGGCTCGCTTGTTGCTAACAGTCGAAGAATAGTGTCGTCGATCACACTGCCTAACGAGTCCACCTAGGCGAGCCTGAGCATCGAGATCCAACCCCATGTCTGCCGCCTCGAGGGCCTGCGATGAAGCACTCTGCATGCCCGAAATCCCCCTAACAATTTGGCCCTCACGTAGCATGAATCATGGTTTGCTTCGCCGCCCACAACATCGAGCTTCTCTAGCCATATCCCAGCTCATTATCCCCCGATTATTCTCGTTTTGTTGCCGACGTTTTTCCCACCAATGAGGCCTTGGTGGCAGGAGTGCCCAGGCTGCCCGTGTGACTCACTCGTTGCTAACAGTCGAAGAATAGAGTCGTCGATCACGCTGCCTAACGAGTCCACCTGGGCAAGCCTGAGCATCTAGATCCAACCCCATGTCTGCCGCATCGAGGGCCTGCGATGAAGCACTCTGCATGCTCGAAATCCCCCTAACAATTTGGCCTTCACGTTGCATGAATCATAGTTTGCTTCGTCGCCCAAAACATCGAGCTTGTCTTGCAACATTCCAGCTCATTATCCCACGATTATTCCCACTTCGTTGCCATGTTTTTCCCACCGATGAGGCCTTGGCAGTAGGGGTGCCCAGGCTGGCCGTGTGGCTCGCTCGGTTCTAATGGCCGACGATCATGTCATCGATCGCACTGCGCAACGAGTCTGCCTAGGCAAGCCTGAGAGTCGAGATCCAACCCCACGTCTGTCACCTCGAGGGCCAGTGATGAAGCAGTCAGCATGCTCGAAATCCCCCAAACAATTTGGCCCTCACGTAGCATGAATCATGGTTTGCTTCGCCGTCCACAACATCGAGCTTCTCTAGCCATATCCCAGCTCATTATCCCCTGATTATTCTCGCTTTGTTACCGACGTTTTTCCTACCAATGAGGCCTTGGCGGCAGGAGTGCCCAGGCTGCCCGTGTGACTCACTCGTTGCTAACAGTCGAAGAATAGAGTCGTCGATCACGCTGCCTAACGAGTCCACCTAGGCAAGCCTGAGCATCGAGATCCAACCCCATGTCTGCCGCCTCGAGGGCCTGCGATGAAGCACTCTGCATGCTCGAAATCCCCCTAACAATTTGGCCTTCACGTAGCATGAATCATGGTTTGCTTCGTCGCCCACAACATCGAGCTTGTCTTGCAACATTCCAGCTCATTATCCTACGATTATTCCCACTTCGTTGCCATGTTTTTCCCACCGATGAGGCCTTGGCAGTAGGGGTGCCCAGGCTGGCCATGTTGCTCGCTCGGTTCTATTGGCCGACAATCATGTCATCGATCGCGCTGCGCAATGAGTCTGCCTAGGCAGGGCTGAGCGTCGAGATCCAACCCCACGTCTGTCACCTCGAGGGCCAGTGATGAAGCACTCCGCATGCTCAAAATCCCCCAAACAATTTGGCCCTCACGTAGCATGAATCATGGTTTTCTTAGCCGCCCACAACATCGAGCTTCTCTAGCCATATCCTAGCTCATTATCCCCTGATTATTCTCGCTTTGTTACCGACATTTTTCCGACCAATGAGGCCTTGGTAGCAGGAGTGCCCAGGCTGCCCGTGTGGCTCGCTCGTTGCTAACAGTCGAAGAATAGTGTCGTCGATCA
>JAJFZO010000298.1:0-7500 GCA_021397835.1 Moringa oleifera
CATCGGTGGGAAAAACATGGGCAAAGAAATGAGAAAAATCGTGGGATAATGAGTTGGGATGTGGCTACACAAGCTCGACGGTGTGGGCGGCGAAGCTAACGATGATGCATGCTACGCGAGGGCCAAATCGCTGGGGGATTTTGAGCATGCGAATTGCTTCATCACAGGCCCTTGAAATGGTAGATGTTGGGCTGGATCCCGACGCCCAGGCTTGCCTAGGCGGACTCGTTGCGCAGCGCAATCGACGACACGATCGTCAGCCGTTAGCAATGAGTGAGCCACAATGCCAGCCTGGGTAAGGCGTGACACCCCTGCTGCCAAGGCCTCATCGGTGGGAAAAACGTGGGCAACGAAATGAGAAAAATCATGGGATAATGAGCTGGGATATGGCTACACAAGCTCGACGGTGTGGGCGACAAAGCTAACGATGATGCATGCTACGCGAAGGCCAGATCGTTGGGGGGAATTTTGAGCATGCGGAGTGCTTCGTCGCAGGCCCTTGAGGCGGCAGACGTGGGGTTGGATCCCGACGCTCTGGCTTGCCTAGGTGGACTCGTTGTGCAGCGCGATCGACGACATGCTCGTCGGCCATTAGCAATGAGCGAGCCATACGGCCAGCCTAGGCACGCCTGCTGCCAAGGCCTCATTAGTGGGAAAAACGTGGGCAACGAAGCGAGAATAATCGTGGGATAATGAGCTGGGATGTGGGCAGACAAGCTCGATGGTGTGGGCGGCGAAGCTAACGATGATGCAAGCTACGTGAGGGCCAAATCTTTCGGGGGATTTCGAGGATGCGAAGTGTTCGTTGTAGGCACTCGAGGCGGCAGATGTGCGGTTGGATCTCGACGCTCAGGCTTGCCTAGGCGGACTCATTGCGCAGCGCGATCGACGACACAGTCGTCGGCCGTTAGCAACGAGCAAGCCACACGGCCAGCCTGGGCACGTTGTGACACCCCTGCTGCCAAGGCCTCATCGGTGGGAAAAATGTGGGAAACTAAGCGAGAATAATCATGGGATAATGAGCTGGGATATGGCTAGACAAGCTGTGGGCGGCGAAGTTAACGATGATGCATGCTACGTGAGGGCCAAACCGTTGGGGGGATTTCGCGCATGCGAAGTGCTTCGTCGTAGGCCCTCGAGGCGGTGAACGTGGGGTTGGATCTCGACGCTCAGGCTTGCCTGGAAGTGGACTTGTTGCGCAGTACGATCGACGACATGATCATCGGCCGTTAGCAACGAGCGAGCCACACGGCCAGCCTGGGCATGTTGTGAGACCCCTGCTGCCAAGGCCTCATCGGTGGTCCCTTGCCATTGAAGAATCGTCCCTTGCTATTGAAACAATTTCACGCTTAACGGCTTGGGTGCGGCGGCACACGATGACCTGCATGATCGATGGGCCTTTCGCTCATCGGCTTGCAGCTCGTTTGGTGCTGTTGCTACCCATTTGTACGTGCGGCGTGTGAGTGGTGATCTAGTCGTGCATGTTGGCAGGCTCCATGCACTCACATCGAACTGTCGACTAGCACATCACTTCAAGCTCGACCCCGAGCCATACGTTGGCGTTTCGTGGGTGACATCGGGACCCTATGTCGCGCGCCTTCACAAATGGAATTTGATGATTTGATCGGTTGTCTTTGCACCATGTCCCTCATAGGCATTGGTGGAAACCTAAGCCGGGCCTCGTGCTCCAAGCACAGCTTCCTTTGGCATGCGGCTGCTTTGGCACACAAGAGATTGGTTGTCCCCTCGAGTGCAAAAAGTATTACGACAGGAGTGGTCTCGGCCTCTGCCTGTCCAAGTGGAAGCATTAGTCCCACGTCCCATCGATTTTGAATGACGACTACGACAACTTTGGCCTTAGCGAGCCTTGCGGCACGCTTCGGTCTTAGTTGGCGCGGCGTCTCGATGGATGCTACCTGGTTGATCCTGCCAGTAGTCATATGCTTGTCTCAAAGATTAAGCCATGCATCGCACGGACCCTGGGCACGGGTGGCACGTCCAGGCAGCCCCCTGCAGGCACGGCATGGGCTGCTCGCCCAGTGTGCAGCAACGATGGGCGCGCCAGCCAGGCCACGGGCGCCCATCGCAAGCCAGCCCCCTCGTCCCTGCCCCTCGACTAACTGCCAAGCGCGCGAGCCAGTGGTACCGCGTCGCACGGACCCTAGGCACGGGTGGCCCACCCAGGCAGCCCCTACCAGGCATGGCATGGGCTACTCGCCCAGCGTGCGGTAGCGGTGGGAGCGCCAGCCAGGCCGCGGGCGCCCTTCGCGAGCCAGCCCCCACGTCCCTGTCCCTCGACGTAGTGCCCAGCGAGGGAGCCAGGGGGGCCGCATCGCATTGACCCTGGGCATGGGTGGCATGCCCAGGCAGCCCCCAGCAGGCACGCCATGGGCTGCTCGCCCAGCGTACTGCAGCGGTGGGCGCGCCAGCCAGGCCGCGGGCGCCCATCGCGAGCCAGTCCCCACGTCCTTGTCCCTCGACTAAGTGCTCAGCGAGCAAGCAAGAGAGGTCGCGTCTCATGAACCATGGGTACTGGTGGGACGCCCTGGCAGCCCCCAGCAGGCACGGGCGCCCATCGCAAGCCAGCCCCCTCGTCCCTGCACCTTGACTGACTGTCAAGCGTGCGAGCCAGGGGTGCCGCGTCGCATAGACCTTAGGCACGGGTGGCCTGCCCAAGTAGCACCCAGTAGGCAGGGCATTGGCTGCTCGCCCGGAGTGCGGCAGCGGTGGGAGCACCAGCCAGTCCACGAGCGCCCATCGGGAGCCAGCCCCCACGTCCCTGTCCCTCGACGTTGTGCCCAGCGAGCGAGCCAGGGGGATCACAGCGCACGGACCCTGGACATGGGTGGCATGCCCAAGCAGCCCCCAGTAGGCATGGCATGGGCTGCTCGCCCAGCATGCGGCAGCTGTGGGCACACCAGACAGTCTGCATGAGCCCATCGCGAGCCAGCCCCCACGTCCTTGTTCCTCGAAGTAGTGCCCAGCGAGCGAGCCAAGGGGGCTGCGTTACATGGATCCTTGGCACAGGTGGCACACCCAGGCAGCCCCCAGCAGGCACGGCATGGGCTGCTCGCCCAGCATACGGTAGCTATGGGAGCGCCAGCCAGGCTGCGGGCACCCATCGCGAGCTAGCCCGCTCGTCCATGCCCCTCGACTGACTACCCAGCGGGCGAGCAAGGGGTGCCATGTCGCATGGACCCTGGTCACTGGTGGCACGCCCAGGCAGCCCCCAGCAGGCACGGCATGGGCTTCTTGCCTAGCGTGCGGCAGCGGTGGGCGCGCCAGCCAGGCCGCGGGCTCCCATCGCGAGCCAGCCCCCACTTCCCTGCCCCTCGACAGATTGCCCAGCATGCGAGCCAAGGGGGCCACGTCGCACGGACCCTGGGCACGGAAGGCATGTTCCAGCAGCCCCCCAGCTGGCATGGCATGGGCCAAGTGCCCAGCATGCTGCATCGGTGGGTGCGCCAGCCAGGCCACGGGCGCCCATCGCGAGCCAGCCCCCTCGTCCCTGCCCCTCGACTGACTGCCCAGCGTGCGAGCCAGGGATGCCGCATCGCATGGACCTTGGGCATGGGTGGCCTGCCCAGGTAGCACCCAGCAGGCACGTCATGGGCTGCTCGCCCGTAGTGCGGCAGCGGGGGCGCACCAGCCAGGCCACGGGCACCCATCGCGAGCCAGCCCCCACGTCCCTGTCCCTCGACGTAGTGCCCAGCGAGCGAGCCAGGGGGGCCACATCGCACGGACCCTGGGCACGGGTGGCACGCCCAGGCAGCCCCCAGCAGGCACGGCATGGGCTACTCGCCCAGTGTGCGGTAGCCATGGCCAAGGCCAGCCAGGCCACGACCGCCTATCGCGAGCCAGCCCCCACGTCCCTGTCCCTCGACATAGTGCCCAAAGAGCGACCCAGGGGGCCGCATCGCACAGACACTGGACACAAGTGGGACGCCCAGGAAGCCCCCAGCAGACACAGCATGGGCTGCTCGCCCAGCGTGCGGCAGCGGTGGGCGCGCCAGCCAGGCCGCGGGCGCCCATCGCGAGCCAGGGGTGCTTCGTCGTCCCCGTCCCTCAACTGACTGCCCAGCGTGCAAGACAGGGGTGCCGCGTCGCACAGACCCTGGGCACGGTTGGCACACCCAGGACGCCCCAGCAGGCACGGCATGGGCTGCTCGCCCAGCATGCAGCAGCGGTGGGCGTGCCAGCCAAGCCACGGGCGCCCATCGCGGGCCAGCCCCCACGTCCCTGCCCCTCGACTGACTACCCACCATGCGAGCCAGGGGGTTACGTTGCATGGACCTTGGGCATTGGTGGCACACCCAGGCAGCCCCCAGCAGGCATGGCATGGGCTGCTCGCCCAGCGTGCGACAGCGGTGGGCGCGCCAGCCAGGCCACGGGCGCCCATCGTGAGCCAGCCCCCTCGTCCCTGCCGCTCGACTGACTGCCCAGCGTGCGAGCCAGGGGTGCCACAGCAGTCGCCAGCAGGCACGGCGCCTGCCTTGCCAGGGGTGCCCTACGCGAGCCAGCTGCGAGCACGTTGTGAGGCTCAGCACATGCTTCGGGCGTTCATTTCATGGGTGAGCTGGCCTTGGCTGTGGCTCCTGGCTCTGGTGGACCCTGAGGGCTGCCATGGGGTGGCTAGAGGTGCGCTGGACAAGGCAGCCAGCATGCACCATGGGCCAGGCAGAAGCACAGTGCCCCAGCCTGTTGGCCGCAATGCCCAGTTGCGAAATTGTTGTGAATTGACCATTTTTTCATCATGGAATTGGTCCCAAAATGACTCAAATAATTCGTGTAATTCATGAGGAGTCTGCCCCTGATGTTTGGGATCATTTAAACTCACGGGCTATTTTTGATGATTTTTTCAATTTTCGGCTGTAGAAAATTCATTAAAAAAAATTTACTGCCCTGAAAATTCTGAAATTTTTTTTGGTGGAAGATATGATTATTCTCTATTTATGTACAAAATTTCAGCTCAAAATTCTAAGTAGATAATTTTTTAGGCCCATTATTACGGCTCAGACATATTGATGTTTCCTCCTGCCGGGAGTAAAATTTCATTTAAGACTCCTTAGGGGGGAGGTTGTCACGCAGCTTGCTGGGTGCCAACAGGCCATGCGTGCCTGCCCCCCTGCCCATCCCACATGGGTAGGCACTGGGCTTGGGCAACCCAGCGCGCATGGCATGGGCAGGGCGGCTTGCTGCCTTGCCCATCCAACCGGTGGTGCGTGGCTGTGGCGGCCACCACCGCCGGCAGGCAGGCGGCTGGCGACATCGACCGAAGAGTGTGGGACGCCCGATCAGTAGCCAACGGAGTGGGGAAAACGTGGGAAATGAAATCCGCTAAATTGTGGGCAACGAAGCAAGAATAATCGTGGGATAATGAGCTGGGATGTGGGTAGACAAGCTCGATGGTGTGGGCGGCGAAGCTAACGATGATGCATGCTACGTTGGGGCCAAATCGTTGGGGGGATTTCGAGTATGCGGAGTGCTTCATCGCAGGCCCTTGAGGCGGCAAACGTGGGGTTGGATCTCGACGCTAAGGCTTGCCTAGGCGGACTCGTTGTGCAGCGCGATCGACGACACGATCGTTGGCCGTTAGCAACGAGCGAGCCACAGGGCCAGCCTGGCCACCCCTGCTGCCAAGGCCTCATTGGTGGGAAAAACATGGGCAACGAAGCGAGAATAATCATGGGATAATGAGCTGGGATGCGGCTAGATAAGCTCGATGGTGTGGGCGGCGAAGCTAACGATGATGCATGCTACGTGAGGGCCAAATCGTTTCGGGGGATTTCGAGCATGCGGAGTGCTTCCTCGCAGGCCTTAAAGGCAGCAGACGTGGGGTTGGATCTCGACGCTCAGGCTTGCCTAGGTGGACTCGTTGCGCAGCACGATCGATGACACGATCGTCGGTCGTTAGCAACGAGCGAGCCACACGGCCAGCCTGGGCACCCCTGCTGCCAAGGCCTCATCGGTGGGAAAAACGTGGGCAACAAAGCGAGAATAATCGTGGGATAATGAGCTGGGATGTGGGCAGACAAGCTCGATGGTGTGGGCGGCGAAGCTAACGATGATGCAAGCTACGTGAGGGCCAAATCTTTCGGGGAATTTTGAGAATGCGGAGTGCTTCCTCGCAGGCCTTAAAGGCAGCAGACGTGGGGTTGGATCTCGACGCTCAGGCTTGCCTAGGTGGACTCGTTGCGCAGCGCGATCGACGACACGATCGTCGGTCATTAGCAACGAGCGAGCCACATGGCCAGCCTGGGCACCCCTGCTGCCAAGGCCTCATCGGTGGGAAAAACGTGGGCAACGAAGTGAGAATAATCGTGGGATAATGAGCTGGGATGTGGGCAGACAAGCTCGATGGTGTGGGCGGCGAAGCTAACGATGATGCAAGCTACGTGAGGGCCAAATCTTTCGGGGGATTTCGAGCATGCGGAGTGTTCGTTGTAGGCACTCGAGGCGGCAGATGTGCGGTTGGATCTCGACGCTCAGGCTTGCCTAGGCGGACTCATTGCGCAGCGCGATCGACGACACGGTCGTCGGTCGTTAGCAACGAGCAAGCCACACGGCCAGCCTGGGCACGTTGTGACACCCCTGCTGCCAAGGCCTCATCGGTGGGAAAAATGTGGGAAACTAAGCGAGAATAATCATGGGATAATGAGCTGGGATATGGCTAGACAAGCTCGATGGTGTGGGCGGCGAAGTTAACGATGATGCATGCTACGTGAGGGCCAAACCGTTGGGGGGATTTCACACATGCGAAGTGCTTCGTCGCAGGCCCTCGAGGCGGTGAACGTGGGGTTGGATCTCGATGCTCAGGCTTGCCTGGAAGTGGACTTGTTGCGCAGCACGATCGACGACATGATCGTCGGCCGTTAGCAACGAGCGAGCCACACGGCCAGCCTGGGCACGTTGTGAGACCCCTGCTGCCAAGGCCTCATTGGTGGTCCGTTCCCATTGAAGAATCGTCCCTTGCTATTGAAACAATTTCTCGCTTAGCGGCTTGGGTGTGGCGGCACACGATGACCTGCATGATTGATGAGCCTTTCGCTCGTTGGCTTGCCGCTCGTTTGGTGCTGTTGCTGCCCATTTGTACGTGCGACGTGTGAGTGGTGATCCAGTAATGTGCGTTGGCAGGCTCCATGCTCTTACATCAAATTGTCGACTAGTACGTCGCTTCAAGCTCGACCCCGAGCCATACGTTGGCGTTTTGTGGGTGACATCGGGACCCTATGTCGCGTGCCTTCACAAATGGAATTTGATGATTCGAGTCAGTTGTCTTTGCACTATGTCCCTCGTGGGCATGGGTGGAAACCTAAGTCAAGCCTCGTGCTCCAAGCACGGCTTGCTTTGGCATGCGGTTGCTTTGGCACATGAGAGATTGGTTGTCCCCTCGGGTGCAAAAAGTATTGCGACAGGAGTGGCCTCAGCCTCAGCCTGTCCAAGTGAAAGCATTTGTCCCACGTCCCATCGATTTTGAGAATGACTGCGACAGCTTTGGCC
>JAJFZO010000298.1:15000-37500 GCA_021397835.1 Moringa oleifera
AGCCCCCTCGTCCCTGTCCCTCGACTTAGTGCCCAGCGAGCGAGCCAGGGAGGCAACGTTGCATGGACCCTGGCCACGGGAGGCATTCCCAGGCAGCCCCCAGCAGGGATGGTATGGGCCAAGTAACCAGTGTGTCACAGAGGTGGGCGCGCCAGCCAGGTCACAGGCGCCCATCGTGAGCCAGCCCCCTCGTCCCTGTCCCTTGACAAAGTGCGAGGCGAGCGACCCAGGGGAGCCGTGTTGCATGGACCCTGGGCATGGGAGGCATGCCCAGGCAGCCCCCAGCAGGGAGGATACAGGCCAAGTGCCCAGCGTGCGGCAGCAGTGGACACGCCAGCCAGGCTACGGGCGCCCATCGCGTGCCAGCCCCCTCGTCCCTGTCACTCGACTTAGTGCCCAGCGAGCGAGCCAGGGCAGCAATGTTGCATGGACCCTGGGCATGGGTGGCATTCCCAGGCAGCCCCCAGCAGGGATGGCATGGGCCAAGTAACCAGTGTGTGGCAGACATGGGCGCGCCAGCCAGGCCACTGGCGGCCATCATGAGCCAGCCCCTCGTCCCTGTCCCTCGACTAAGTGCCCTGCGAGCGAGCCAGGGGAGCTGCGTTGCATGGACCAAGGGCACAGGAGGCATGCCCCAGCAGAACCCAGCAGGCACGGCATGGGCTAAGTGCCCAGCATGCGGCAGCGGTGGGCGCACCGGCCAAGCCACGGGAGCCCATCGCGAGCGAGCCCCCTTGTCCCTGTCCCTCGACTTAGTGCCCAGCGAGCGAGCCAGGGGAGCCACGTTGCATGGACCGTGGGCACGGGAGGCATGCCCAGGCATCCCCCAGAAGGGATGGCATGGGCCAAGTAACCAGTGTGTTGCAGAGGTGGGCGCGCCAGCCAGGCCACAGGCGCCCATCGTGGGCCAGCCCCCTCATCCCTGTCCCTCGACAAAGTGCCCAGTGAATGAGCCAGGGGAGCCGCATTGCATGGGACCTTGGCACGAGAGGCATGCCCCAGCAGCTCCCCAGCTACAGCGGCGTGGGTCAAGAGCCCAGCATGCGGCAAAGGTGGGCGCGCCAGCCAGGCCACGGTCGCCCATCGCGAGCCAGCCCACTCGTCCCTGTCCCTCGACTTAGTGCCCAGAGAGCGAGCAAGGGGAGATGCGTCGCATGGACCCTGGGCACGGGAGGCATGCCCAGGCAGCCCCCAGCAGGCACCACATGGGCCAAGTGCCCAACATGCGGTAGCGGTAGGTGCGCCAGCCTGGCCACGGGCGCCGATCACGAGCCAGCCCCCTCGTCCCTGTCCCTCGATATAGTGCCCAGCGAGTGAGCCAGGTGAGCCGCGTCGCGAGGACCCTGGGCATGGGAGGCATACCCCAGCAGCCCCCCAGCTGGCATGGCATGGGCCAAGTGCGCAGCGTGCGGCAGCAGTGGGCGCGCCAGCAAGGCCACGGGCGCCCATCGCGAGCCAGCCCCCTCGTCCCTGTCTCTCGACCTAGTGCCCAGCGAGTGAGCCAGGGGAGCCACGTTGCATGGACCGTGGGCACGGGAGGCATGCCCAGGCATCCCCCAGAAGGGATGGCATGGGCCAAGTAACCAGTGTGTTGCAGAGGTGGGCGCGCCAGCCAGGCCACAGGCGCCCATCGTGGGCCAGCCCCCTCGTCCCTGACCCTCGAAAAAGTGCCCAGTGAACGAGCCAGGGGAGCCGTATTGCATGGAACATTGGCATGGGAGGCATGCCCCAGCAGCTCCCCAGCTACAACGGCGTGGGCCAAGTGCCCAGCATTCGGCAAAGGTGGGTGCGCCAGCCAGGCCACGGTCGCCCATCGCGAGCCAGCCCCCTCGTCCCTGTCCCTCGACTTAGTGCCCAGAGAGCGAGCAAGGGGAGATGCGTCGAATGGACCCTGGGCACGGGAGGCATGCCCAGGCAGCCCCCAGCAGGCACCACATGGGCCAAGTGCCCAACATGCGGTAGCGGTGGGCGCGCCAGCCTGGCCACGGGCGCCCATCACGAGCCAGCCCCCTCGTCCCTGTCCCTCGATATAGTGCCCAGCAAGCGAGCCAGGTGAGCAGCGTCGCAAGGACCCTGGGCACGGGAGGCATGCCCCAGCAGCCCCCCAGCTGGCATGGCATGGGCAAAGTGCCCAGCATGTGGCAGCAGTGTGCGCGCCAGCCAGGCCACGGGCACCCATCGCGAGCCAGCCCCCTCGTCCCTGTCCCTCGACCTAGTGCCCAGCGAGCGAGCCAGGGAAGCCACGTTGCATGGACCCTGGGCACGGGAGGCATGCCCAGGCAGCCCCCAGCAGGGATAGCATGGGCCAAGTAACCAGTGTGTCGCAGAGGTGGGCGCGCCAGCCAGGCCACAGGCGCCCATCGTGAGCCAGCCCCCTCGTCCCTGTCCCTTGACAAAGTGCCCAGTGAGCGAGCCAGGGGAGCCGCGTTGCATGGACCCTGGGCATGGGAGGCATGCCCCAGCTGCAACGGCGTGGGCCAAGTGCCAAGCATGCATCAAAGGTGGGCGCGCCAGCCAGGCCACGGGCGCCCATCGCGAGCCAGCCCCCTCGTCCCTGTCCCTCGACTTAGTGCCCAGTGAGCGAGCCAGGGGAGCCGCATCACATGGACCCTGGGCACAGGAGGCATGCCCAGGAAGCCCCCAGCAGGCACAGTATGGGCCAAGTTCCCAGCGTGCGGCAAAGGTGGGCGCGCCAGCGAGGCCATGGGCGCCCATCACGAGCCAGCCCCCTCATCCCTGTCCCTCGACTTAGTGCCCAGCGAGAGAGCCTGGGGAGCCATGTTGCACTGACCCTGGGCACCGAAGGAATGCCCAGGCAGCCCCCAGCAGGCATGGCATGGGCCAAGTGCCAAGCGTGCGGTAGCGGTGGGCGCGCCAGCCAGGCCACGGGCGCCCATCGCGAGCCAGCCCCCTCGTCCCTGTCCCTCGATTTAGTGCCCAGCGAGCGAGCCAGGGGAGCCATGTTGCACGGACCCTGGGCACGGGAGGCATACCAGGCAGCCCCCAGCAGGGATGGCATGGGTCAAGTAACCAGTGTGTGACAGAGGTAGGCGCGCCAGCCAGGTCACAGGCGCCCATCGTGAGCCAGCCCCCTCGTCCCTGTCCCTCGACAAAGTGCCAGGCAAGCGAGTGAGGGGAGCCGTGCTGCACGGACCCTGGGCATGGGAGGCATGAGCAGGCAGCCCCCAGCAGGGTCGATATTGGCCAAGTGCCCAGCGTGCGGCAACAGTGGGCACGCCAGCCAGGCCACAGGCGCCCATCGCGAGCCAGCCCCTCATCCCTGTTCCTCGACTAAGTGCCCTGCGAGTGAGCCAGGGTAGCCGCATCGCACGGACCCTGGGCACAGGAGGCATGCCCAGGAAGCCACCAGCAGACACGGCATGGGCCAAGTGCCCAGCGTGTTGCAGAGGAGGGCGCGCCAGCCAGGCCACAGGCACCCATCATGAGCCAGGGGAGCCATGTTGCATGGACCCTGGGCATGGGAGACATGCCCAGGCAGCCCCCAGTAGGGATGATATGGGCCAAGTGCCCAGCGTGCGGCAGCAGTGGGCACGCCAGCCAGGCCACGGGCGCCCATCGCGAGCCAGCCCCCTCGTCCCTGTCCCTCGACTTAGTGCCCAGTGAGAGAGCCAGGGGAGCCACGTTGCATGGACCCTGGGCACAGGAGGCATTCCCCAGCAGCCCCCCAGCTGGCTACGTGTGGGCCAAGTGCCCAGCGTGCGGCAGAGGAGGGCGCGCCAGCCAGACCACAGGCGCCCATCGCTAGCCAGCCCCCTCGTCCCTGTCCCTCGACCAAGTGCTCAGCGAACGAGCCAGGGGAGCCGCGTCACACAGACCCTGGGCATGAGAGGTATGCGTAGGCAGCCTCCAGTGGGCACAGCATGGGCCAAGTGCCCAGCGTGTCACCGCATTGGGCGCGCCAGCGAGGCCACGGGCGTCCATCACGATCCAGCTCCCTCGTCCGTGACCCTAGAATTAGTGCCCAGCGAGCGAGCCAGGGGAGCCACGTTGCACGGACCCTGGGCACGGGAGGCATGCATGGGAAGCCCCCAGCAGGCACGGCAAGGGCCAAGTGCCTAGTGTGTCGCAGTGTTGGGCGCGCCAGCGAGGCCACGGGCGCCCATCACGAGCCAGCCCCCTCGTCCGTGTCCCTCGACATAGTGCCCAGCGAGCGAGCCAGGGGAGCCACATCGCATGGACACTGGGCAAGGGAGGCATGCCCAGGCAGCCCCCAGCAGGCATGGCATGGGCCATGTGCCCAGCGTGCGGCAGCAGTGGGCACGCCAGCCAGGCCACGGGCGCCCATCGCGAGCCAGCAGCCTCGTCCCTGTCCCTCGACTAAGTGCCCTGCGAGCGAGCCAGGGAAGCTGCGTCGCATGGACCAAGGGCACGGGAGGCATGCCCCAGAATCCCCCGGCAGGCACGGCATGGGCCAAGTGCCCAGCGTGCAGCAGCAGTGGGCGTGCCAGCCAGGCCACGGGCGCCCATCGCGAGCCAGCCCCCTCGTCCCTGTCACTCGACTTAGTGCCCAGCAAGCAAGCCAGGGTGGCAACGTTGCATGGACCCTGGGCACGGGAGACATTCCCAGGCAGCCCCCAGCAGGGATGGCATGGGCCAAGTAACCAGTGTGTCGCAGAGGTGGGCGCGCCAGCCAGGTCACAGGCGCCCATCGTGAGCCAGCCCCCTCGTCCCTGTCCCTCGACAAAGTGCGAGGCGAGCGAGCCAGGGGAGCCTTGTTGCATGGACCCTGGGCATGGGAGGCATGCCCAGGCAGCCCCCAGCAGGGAGGATACGGGCCAAGTGCCCAGCGTGCGGCAGCCGTGGACACGCCAGCCAGGCCACGGGCGCCCATCGCGTGCCAGCCCCCTCGTCCCAGTCACTCGACTTAGTGCCCAGCGAGCGAGCCAGGGAGGAAACGTTGCATGGACCCTGGGCACGGGAGGCATTCCCAGGCAGCCCCCAGCAGGGATGGTATGGGCCAAGTAACCAGTGTGTCGCAGAGGTGGGCGCGCCAGCCAGGTCACAGGCGCCCATCGTGAGCCAGCCCCCTCGTCCCTGTCCCTTGACAAAGTGCGAGGCGAGCAACCCAGGGGAGCCGTGTTGCATGGACCCTGGGCATGGGAGGCATGCCCAGGCAGCCCCCAGCAGGGAGGATACAGGCCAAGTGCCCAGCGTGCGGCAGCAGTGGACACACCAGCCAGGCTACGGGCGCCCATCGCGTGCCAGCCCCCTCGTCCCTGTCACTCGACTTAGTGCCCAGCGAGCGAGCCAGGGTGGCAATGTTGCATGGACCCTGGGCATGGGTGGCATTCCCAGGCAGCCCCCAGCAGGGATGGCATGGGCCAAGTAACCAGTGTGTGGCAGACATGGGCGCGCCAGCCAGGCCACTGGCGGCCATCACGAGCCAGCCCCTGGTCCCTGTCCCTCGACTAAGTGCCCTGCGAGCGAGCCAGGGGAGCTGTGTTGCATGGACCAAGGGCACAGGAGGCTTGCCCCAGCAGAACCCAGCAGGCACGGCATGGGCCAAGTGCCCAGCCTGCGGCAGCAGGCGGCGCGCCAGCCAGGCCACGGGCGCCCATGAAGAGCCAGCCCCCTCGTCCCTGTGTCTCGACAAAGTGCCAGGCGAGCGAGCCAGGGGAGCCGTGTTGCATGGACCCTTGGCATGGAAGACATGCCCAGGGAGCCCCCAGCAGGCACGATATGGGACAAGTGCCCAGCGTGCGGCAGCAGTGGGCGCGCCAGCCAGGCCACGGGCGCCCATCGCGAGCCAGCCCCCTCGTCCCTGTCCCTCGACTTACTGCCCAGTGAGCGAGCCAGGGCAGCCATGTCGCATGGACCCTGGGCATTGAAGAAATGCCCCAGCAGCTCCCCAGCTGGCATGGCGGGCCAATTTCCCAGCATGCGGCAAAGGTGGGCGTGCCAGCCAGGCCGCGGTCGCCCATCGCGAGCTAGCCCCCTCGTCCCTGTCTCTCGACTTAGTGCCCAGAGAGTGAGCCAGGGGAGCCGCATCGCATGGACCCTGGGCACGGGAGGCATGACCAGGCAGCCCCCAGCAGGTACCGCATGGGCCAAGTGCCCAATGTGGGGTAGCGGTGGGTGCGCCAGCAAGGCCACGGGCGCCCATCGCGAGCCAACCCCCTCGTCCCTGTCCCTCGACTTCGTACCCAGTGAGCGAGCCAGGGGAGCCGCGTTGCATGGACCCTGGGCATGGGAGAAATGCCCCAGAAGCTCCACAGCTGGCATGGCATGGGCCAATTGCCCAGCATGCAGCAAAGGTGGGCGCGCCAGGCAGGCCGCGGTCGCCCATTGCGAGCCAGCCCCCTCGTCCCTGTCCCTCGACTTAGTGCCCAGAGAGCGAGCTATGGGAGCCACGTCGGATGGACCCTGGGCATGGGAGGCATGCCCAGGCAGCCCCCAGCAGGTACTGCATGGGCCAAGTGCCCAATATGCGGTAGCGGTGGGTGCGCCAGCAAGGCCACGGGCGCCCATCTCGAGCCAGCCCCCTCGTCCCTGTCCCTCGACTAAGTGCCCAGCGAATGAGCCAGGGGAGCCGCGTCGCATGGACTTAGGCATGGGAGGCATGCCCAGGAAGCCCCAAGCAGGTACGGCATGGGCCAAGTGCCCAGCGTGCGGCAGCAGTGGGCGCGCCAGCCAGGCCGCAGGTGCCCATCGCGAGCGTGCCCCTTGTCCCTGTCCCTCGACTAAGTGCCATGTGAGTGAGCCAGGGGAGCTGTGTCGCACGGACCCAGGGCATGGGAGGCATGCCCCAGCAGCCCCCAGCAGACACGGCATGGGCCAAGTGCCCAGCGTGCGGCAGTGGTGGGCGCGCTAGCCAGTCCACGGGCGCCCATCGCGAGCCAGCCCCGTCGTCCCTGCCCCTCGACTGACAGCCCAGCGTGCGAGCCAGGGGTGCCGCGTCGCATGGACCCTGGGCATGGGAGGCATGCCCAGGCAGCCCCCATCAGGCACGGCATGGGCCAAATGCCCAGAGTGCGGCAGCTGTGGGCGCGCCAGCCAGGCTACAGGCGAGCATCGCGAGCCAGCCCCCTCGTCCCTGTCCCATGATTAAGTGCCCAGAGAATGAGCAAGGGGAGCCGCGTCACACAGACCCTGGGCACGGGAGGCACTCCCAGGCAGCACCCAGCAGGCATGGCATGGGTCAAGTGCCCAGCGTGTCGCAGCGCCCAGCAGGCATGCCATTGGTCAACTGCCCCCTCGTCGGTGTCCCTCGACATAGTACCCAGCGAGCGAGCCAGGGGGGCCGCGTCGCATGGACACTGGGCACAGGAGGCATGCCCAGGCAGCCCCCAGCAGGCATGGCATGGGCCATGTGCCCAGCGTGCGGCAGCAGTGGGCGCGCCAGCCAGGCCACGGGCGCCCATCGCGAGCCAGCACCCTCATCCCTGTCCCTCAACTAAGTGCCCTGCAAGCGAGCCAGGGGAGCTGCGTCGCATGGACCAAGGGCACAGGAGGCATTCCCAGGCAGCCCCCAGCAGGGATGGCATGGGCCAAGTAACCAGTGTGTCGCAGAGGTGGGCGCGCCAGCCAGGTCACAGGCGCCCATTGTGAGCCAGCCCCCTCGTCCCTGTCCCTCGACAAAGTGCCAGGCGAGCGAACCAGAGGAGCCGTGTTGCACGGACCCTGGGCATGGGAGGCATGCCAAGGCAGCCCCCAGCAGGGATGATATGGGCCAAGTGCCCAGCGTGCGGCAGCAGTGGGCACGCCAGCCAGGCCACGGGCGCCCATCGCGAGCCAGCCCCCTCATCCCTGTCACTCGACTTAGTGCCCAGCGAGCGAGCCAGGGCGGCAACGTTGCATGGACCTGGGCACGGGAGGCATTCCCAGGCAGCCCCCAGCAGGGATGGCATGGGCCAAGTAACCAGTGTGTCGCAGAGGTGGGCGCGCCAGCCAGGTCACAGGCGCCCATCGTGAGCCAGCCCCCACGTCCCTGTCCCTCAACAAAGTGCCAGGCGAGCGAACCAGAGGAGCCGTTTTGCACGGACCCTGGGCATGGGAGGCATGCCCAGGCAGCCCGCAGCAGGGATGATATGGGCCAAGTGCCCAGCGTGCGGCAGCAGTGGGCACGCCAGCCAGGCCACGGGCGCCCATCGCGAGCCAGCCCCCTCGTCCCTGTCCCTCGACTTAGTGCCCAGTGAGAGAGCCAGGGGAGCCACGTTGCATGGACCCTGGGCACAGGAGGGATGCCCCAGAAGCCCCCCAGCTGGCACCGTGTGGGCCAAGTGCCCAGCATGCGGCAGAGGAGGGCGCGCCAGCCAGACCACAGGCGCCCATCGCGAGCCAGCCCCCTCGTCCCTGTCCCTCGACCAAGTGCCCAGCGAACGAGCCAGGGGAGCCGCATCACACAGACCCTGGGCATGACAGGTATGTGTAGGCAGCCTCCAGTGGGCACAGCATGGGCCAAGTGCCCAGCGTGTCACCGCATTGGGCGCGCCAGCGAGGCCACGGGCGTCCATCACGATCCAGCTCCCTCGTCCGTGTCCCTCGACTTAGTGCCCAGCGAGCGAGCCAGGGGAGCCACATTGCACGGACCCTGGGCACGGGAGGCATGCCCAGGCAGCCCCCAGCAGGGATGGCATGGGCCAAGTAACCAGTGTGTGGCAGACATGGGCGCGCCAGCCAGGCCACTGGCGGCCATCACGAGCCAGCCCCTCGTCCCTGTCCCTCGACTAAGTGCCCTGCGAGCGAGCCAGGAAAGCTGCGTTGCATGGACCAAGGGCACAGGAGGCATGCCCCAGCAGAACCCAGCAGGCACGGCATGGGCCAAGTGCCCAGCGTGCGGCAGCAGTCAGCGCGCCAGCAAGGCCACGGGCGCCCATCGCGAGCCAGCCCCCTCATCCCTGTCCCTCGACTAAGTGCCCAGCGAACGAGCAAGGGGAGCCATGTCACATGGACTTAGGCATGGGAGGCATGCCCAGGAAGCCCCAAGCAGGTACGGCATGGGCCAAGTGCCCAGCGTGCGGAAGCAGTGGGCGCGCCAGCCAGGCCACAGGTGCCCATCGCGAGCGTGCCCCTCGTCCCTGTCCCTCGACTAAGTGCCATGTGAGCGAGCCAGGGGAGCTGTGTCACACGGACCCAGGGCATGGGAGGCATGCCCCAGCAGCCCCCAGCAGGCACGGCAAGGGCCAAGTGCCAAGCGTGCGGCAGCGGTGGGCGAGCCAGCCAGGCCACCGGCGCCCATCGCGAGCAAGCCCTCTCGTTCCTGTCCCTCGACTTAGTGCCCAGCAAGCGAGCCAGGAGAGCCATGTCGCATGGACCATGAGCACAGGAGGCATGCCCCAGCGGCTCCCCCACTGGCACGGCATGGGCCAAGTGCCCAGCGTGCGGCAGCGATGGGTGCGCCAGCAAGGCCAAGGGCGCCCATCGCGAGCCAGCCCCCTCGTCCCTGTCCCTCGACTTGGCACCCAGCGACCGAGCCAGGGGAGCCACGTCGCATGCATCCTGGGCATGGGAGGCATGCCCAGGCAGCCCCCAGCAGGCACAACATGGGCCAAGTGCCCAACGTGCAGCAGAGGAGGGCGCACCAGCCAGGCCGCGGGCGCCCATCGCGAGCCAGCCAGGGGGGTCGCGTCGCATGGACCCTGGCATGGGTGGCACCGCCAGGCAGCCCCCAGCAGGCACAGCATGGGCCAATTGCCCAATGTGCGGTAGCGGTGGGTGCGCCAGCAAGGCCACGGGCGCCCATCTCGAGCCAGCCCCCTCGTCCCTGTCCCTCAACTAACTGCCCAGCGAACGAGCCAGGGGAGCCGCGTCGCTTGGACTTAGGCACGGGAGGCATGCCCAGGAAGCCCCAAGCAGGTACCGCATGGGCCAAGTGCCCAGCGTGCGGCAGCAGTGGGCGCGCAAGCCAGGCCGCAGGTGCCCATCGCGAGCCTGCCCCTCGTCCCTGTCCCTCGACTAAGTGCCATGTTAGCGAGCCCGGGGAGCTGTGTCACACGGACCCAGGGCATGGGAGGCATGCCCGAGCAGCCCCCAGCAGGCACGGCATGGGCCAAGTGCCAAGCGTGTGGCAGCGGTGGGCGCGCGAGCCAGGCCACCGGCGCCCATCGCGAGCAAGCCCTCTCGTCCCTGTCCCTTGACTTAGTGCCCAGCAAGGGAGCCAGGGGAGCCTTGTTGCATGGACCATGAGCACAGGAGGCATGCCCCAGCAGCCCCCCAGCTGGAACGGCATGGGCCAAGTGCCCAGCGTGCGGCAGCGGTGGGTGCGCCAGCAAGGCCAAGGGCGCCCATCGCGAGCCAGCCCCCTCGTCCCTGTCTCTCGACTTGGCACCCAGTGACCGAGCCAGAGGAGCCGTGTCGCATGCATCCTGGGCATGGGAGGAATGCCCAGGCAGCCCCCAGCAGGCACAGCATGGGCCGAGTGCCCAGCGTGCAGCAGAGGAGGGCGCGCAAGCCAGGCCGCGGGCGCCCATCGCGAGCGAGCCAGGGGGGTCGCGTCGCACGGACCCTGGCATGGGTGGCACGCCCAGGCAGCCCCTAGCAGGCACAGCATGGGCCAAGTGCCCAATGTGCGGTAGCGGTGGGTGCGCCAGCAAGGCCACGGGCGCCCATCGCGAGCCAGCCCCCTCGTCCCTTTCCCTCGACTAAGTGCCCAGCGAACGAGCAAGAGGAGCCACGTCACATGGACTTAGGCATGGGAGGCATGCCCAGGAAGCCCCAAGCAGGTACGGCATGGGCCAAGTGCCCAGCGTGTGGCAGCAGTGGGCGCGCCAGCCAGGCCGCAGGCGCCCATCGCGAGCCTGCCCCTCGTCCCTGTCCCTCGACTAAGTGCCCTGCGAGCGAGCCAGGGGAGCTGTGTCGCATGGACCCAGGGCATGGGAGGCATGCCCCAGCAGCCCCCAGCAGACACGGCATGGGCCAAGTGCCCAGCGTGCGGCAGCGGTGGGCGCGCTAGCCAGTCCATGGGCGCCCATCGCGAGCCAGCCCCGTCGTCCCTGCCCCTCGACTGACAGCCCAGCGTGCGAGCCAGGGGTGCCGCGTCGCATTGACCCTGGGCATTGGAGGCATGCCCAGGCAGCCCCCATCAGGCACGGCATGGGCCAAGTGCCCAGCGTGCGGCAGCAGTGGGCGCGCCAGCCAGGCTACAGGCGAGCATCGCGAGCCAGCCCCCTCGTCCCTGTCCCATGATTAAGTGCCCAGAGAATGAGCAAGGGGAGCCGCGTCACCCAGACCCTGGGCACGGGAGGCATTCCCAGGCAGCACCCAGCAGGCATGGCATGGGTCAAGTGCCCAGCGTGTCGCAGCGCCCAGCAGGCATGCCATGGGTCAAGTGCCCCCTCGTCGGTGTCCCTTGACATAGTACCCAGCGAGCGAGCCAGGGGGGCCGCGTCGCATGGACACTGGGCACAGGAGGCATGCCCAGGCAGCCCCCAGCAGGCACGGCATTGGCCAAGTGCCCAACGTGCAGCAGTGGAGGCCGCGCCAGCCAGGCCGCAGGCGCCAGTCGCGAGCCAGCCCCCTTGTCCCTGTCCCTTGACTAAGTGCCCAGCGAACGAGCCAGGGGAGTCACGTCACATGGCCCCCGGGCATGAGAGGCATGCCCAGGCAGCCTCCAGCAGGCATGGCATGGGACAAGTGCCCAGTGTGCGGCAGCAGTGGGCGCGCCAGCAAGGCCACAGGCGCCCATCGCGAGCCAGCCCCTCGTCCCTGTCCCTCGACTAAGTGCCCTGCGAGTGAGCCAGGGGAGCCGCGTTGCATGGACCCTTGGCATGGAAGGCATGCCCCAGAAGCCCCCAGCAGGCACGGCATGGGCCAAGTGCCCAGCGTGTGGCAGCGGTGGCCGCGCCAGCCAGGCCACGGGTGCCCATCGCGAGCGAGCCCCCTCGTCCCTGTCCCTCGACTAAGTGCCCTGCAAGCGAGCCAGGGTAGCCACGTCACATGGACTATGGGCATGGGAGGCATGCCCAGGCAGCCCCCAGCTGGCATGGCATGGGCCAAGTGCCCAGCGTGCGGCAGAGGATGGCGCGCCAGCCACGCCACAGGCGCCCATTGCGAGCCAGCCCCCTCGTCCCTGTCCCTCGATTAAGTGCCCAGCGAGCGAGCCAGAGGAGCCACGTCGCATGGACCCTGCACACAGGAGGCATGCCCAGGCAGCCCCCAGTAGGCACGGCATGGGCCAAGTGCCCAGCGTGCGGCAGCAGTGGGCACGCCAGCCAGGCCACGGGCGCCCATCGTGAGCCAGCCCCCTCGTCCCTGTCCCTCGACAAAGTGCCCAGCGAGCGAGACAAGGGAGCCGCGTTGCATGGACCCTGGGCACAGGAGGCATGCCCAGGAAGCCCCCAGCAGGCACAGCATGGGCCAAGTGCCCAACGTGCAGCAGCGGCGGGCGCGCCAGTGAGGCCACAGGTGCCCATCATGAGCCAGCCCCCTTGTCCCTGTCCCTCGACTTAGTGCCCAGCAAGCGAGCCAGGGGAGCCGCGTCGCATGGACCTTGGGCACGGGGGGCATGCCCAGGATGCCCCCAGCAGGGATGGTATGGGCCAAGTGCCAAGCGTGCGACAGTGGTGGGCGCGCGAGCCAGCCCACAGACGCCCATCGCGAGCGAGCCCCCACGTCCCTGCCCATCGACTGACTGCCCAGCGTTCGAGCAAGGGGAGCCGCGTCGCATGGACCCTGGGCATGGTTGGCACCCATAGGCAGCCCCCAGAAGGCACGGCATGGGCATCTCGCCCGGCGTGCGGCAGCGGTTGGCACGCCAGCCAGGCCGCGGGCACCCATCACGAGCCAGTCCCCACGTACCTGTCCCTCGACGTAGTGCCTAGCGAGCGAGCCAGGGGGGCCGCGTCGCATGGACCCTGGGCATGGGTGGCACACCCAGGCAGCCCCCAGCAGGCACGGCTTGGGCTGCTCGCCCAGCGTGCGGCAGCGGTTGGCACGCCAGCCAGGTCGCGAGCCAGCCCCCACGTCCCTGCCCCTCGACTGATTGCCAAGCTTGTGAACCATGGGGGCCGTGTTGCATGGACCCTGGGCATGGGTTGCACGCCCAGGCAGCCCCCAGCAGGCACGGCACGGGTTGCTCGCCCAGCGTGCGGCAGCCACGGCCAAGGCCAGCCAGGCCACGGGCTCCAATTGCGAGCCAGCCCCCACATCCCTGGCCCTCGACGTAGTGCCCAGCGAGCGAGCCAGGGGGGCCGCATCGCACGGACCTTGGGCACGGGTGGCACACCCAGGCAGCCCCCAACAGGCACGGCATGGGCTGCTCACCCAGCGTGCGGCAGCGGTGGGCGCGCTTGCCATGCCGCGGGCACCCATTGCGAGCCAGCCCCCTCGTCCCTGACCCTCGACTGACTGCCCAGAGTGCGAGCCAGGAGTGTCGCATCGAACTGACCCTGGGCACGGGTGGCCTGCCAAGGCAGCCCCCAGCAGGCACGGCATGGGCTGCTTGCCCAGCGTGCGGCAGCGGTCGGCGCGCTTGCCAGGCCGCTGGCGCCCATCGCGAGCCAGCCCCCTCATCCCTCACCCTCGACTGACAGCCCAGCGTCCGAGCCAGGAGTGCCGCGACAAATGGACGCTGGGCACCGGTGGCCCGCCAAGGCAGCCCCCAGCAGGTACGGCTTGGGCTGCTCGCCCAGCATGCGGCAGCGGTGGGGGCGCCAGCCAGGCCGCGGGCGCCCATCGCGAGCCAGCTCCCACGTACCTGTCCCTCGACGTAGTGCCCAGCGAGCGAGCCAGGGGGGCCGCGTCGCACGGACCCTGGGAAGGGTGGCATGCCAAGGCAGCCCCCAGCAGGCACGGCATGGGCTACTCGCCCAGCGTGCGGCAGCGGTGGGGACGCTAGCCAGGCCGCTGGCAGCCATCGCGAGCCAGCCCCCACGCTCTGCCCTCGACTGACTGCCCAGCGTTTGAGCCTGGGGGGCTGCATCGCACGGACCCTGGGCACGGGTGGCACGCCCAGGCAGCCCCCAGTCGGCATGGCATGGGCTGCTCGCTCAGCGTGCGGCAGCCACGGCCAAGGCCAGCCAGGCCACGGGCGCCCATCGCGAGCCAGCCCCCACCTCCCTGTCCCTCTACGTAGTGCCCAGTGAGCGAGCCAGGGGGGCTGCGTCGCACGGATCCTGGGCAGGGGTGGAATGCCCAGGCAGCCCCCAGCAGGCACGGCATGGGCTGCTCGACCAGCGTGCGACAGTGGTGGGCACGCCATCCAGGGCACGGGCATCCATCGCGAGCCAGCCCTCACGTCCCTGCCCCTCGACTGACTGCAAAGCGTGCGAGCCAGGGGGGCCGGGTTGCACACACCCTGGGCATGGTTGGCACGCCCAGGCAGCCCCCAGAAGGCATGGCATGGGCTACTTGCCCGGCGTGCGGCAGCGGTGGGCGCGCCTGCCAGGCCTTAGGCGCCCATCGCGAGCCAGCCCCCACGTACCTGTCCCTCGACGTAGTGCCCAGCGAGCGAGCCAGTGGGGCCGCGTCACATGGACCCTGGGCACGGGTGGCACACCCAGGCAGCCCCCAGCAGGCATGGCATGGGCTGCTCACCAATCGTGCGGCAGCGTTGGGCGTTCCAGCCAGGCAGCGGGTGCCCATTGCGAGCCAGCCCCCACGTCCCTTTCCCTCGACTAAGTGCCCAGCGATTGAGCCAGGGGGGGCGCATCTCATTGACTCTGGGCATGGGTGGCACGCCCTGGCAGCCCCCAGCAGGCATGGCATGGGCTGCTCGCCCAGTGTGCGGCAGCGGTGGGAGCTCCAACCAGGCCACGGGCGCCCATCGCGAGCCAGTCCCCACGTACCTGTCCCTCGACGTAGTGCCTAGTGAGCGAGCCAGGAGGGCCGCGTCGCATGGACCCTGGGCACGGGTGGCACGCCCTGGAAGCCCCCAGCAGGCACGGCATGGGCTGCTCGCCCAGCATGCGGCAGCGGTGGGCACGGCATGGGCTGCTCGCCCAGCGTGCGGCAGCGGTGGGCACGCCAGCCAGGCCGCTGGAGCCCATCGCGAGCCAGCCCCCACGTCCCTGCCCCTCAACTGACTGCCCAGCGTGTGAGCCAGTGGGGCCACATTACACGGACCCTGGGCACGAGTGGCACGCCCAGGCAGCCCCCAGCAGGCATGGCATCGGCTGCTCGCCCAGCGTGCGGCAGCGGTAGGCGTGCCTGCCAGGCCGCGGGCGCCCATCGCGAGCCAGCCCCCTCGTCCCTTCCCCTCGACTGACTGCCCAGCGTGTGAGCCATGGGGGCCACATTGCACGGACCCTGGGCACGGGTGGCACGCCCAGGTAGCCCCCAGCAGGGACGGCATGGGCTGCTCGCCCAGCGTGTGGCAGCGGTGGGCGCACCAGCCAGGCCGCGGGCACCCATCGTGAGCCAGCCCTCACGTATCTGTCCCTCGACATAGTGCCCGGCGAGCGAGCCAGGGGGGCCACGTCACACGGACCCTGGGCACGGTTGGCATGCCCAGGCACCCCCCAGCAGGCACGGCATGGGCTGCTCGCCCAGCGTGCTGCAGCGGTGGGCACGCCAGCCAGGCCGCGGGAGCCCATCGCGAGCCAGCCCCCACGTCCCTGCCCCTCGACTGACTGCCCAGTGTGTGAGCCAGGGGGGCCACATCACACAGACTCTGGGCATGGGTGGCACGCCCAGGCATCCCCCATCCGGCACGGCATGGGCTGCTCGCCCAGCGTGCGCCAGCCACGGCCAAGGCCAGCCAGGCCACGGGCGCCCATCGAGAGCCATCCCCTACGTCCCTGTCCCTCGACGTAGTGCCCAGCGAGCGAGCCAGGGGGGCCGCGTCGCATGGATCCTAGGCAGGGGTGGCATGCCCAGGCATCCCCCAGCAGGCACGGCATGGGCTGTTCGCCCAGCGTGCGGCAGCGGTGGGCGCGCCAGCCAGGCCACTGGTGCCCATCGCGAGCCAGCCTCCTCGTCCCTGCCGCTCGATTGACTTCCCAGCGTGCGAGCCAGGAGTGCCACAGCAGTCGACAGCAGGCACGGTGCCAGCCTTTCCAGGGGCGCCCCATGCGAGCCAGCCGCAAGCACGCTGTGAGGCTCAGCACATGCTGTGGGCGTTGATTTCATGGGCAAGCTGGCCTTGGCCATGGCCCCTGGCTCTGGTGGACCCTGAGGGCTGCCATGGGGTGGCTGGAGGTGCGCTGGACAAGGCAGCCAGCATGCACCATGGGCCAGGCAGAGGCACAGCTGCCCCAGCCTTCTGGCCGCAATGCCCAGTTGCGAAATTGTTGTGAGTTGACCGTCGTTTCATCATGGAATTTGCCCCAAAATGACTGAAATAATTCGTGTAATTCATGAGGAGTCTGCCCCTGAAGTTTGGGATCATTTTGAGTCACGAGCTATTTTTGATGATTTTTTCAATTTTTGGCTGTAGAAAATTCATTAAAAAAAAGTTAGTGCCCACAAAATTCTGAAATTTTTCTGGTGGTAGATATGATTATTCTCCATTTATGTACAAAATTTCAGCTCAAAACTCCAAGTAAATAATTTTTTAGACCCATTATGACGGCTCAGACATATTGATGTTTCCTCCTGCCGGGAGTGAAATTTCATTTAAGACTCTTTAGGGGGGAGGTGGTCACCTAGCTTGCTGGGTGCCAACAGGCCATGCGTGCCTCCCCCCCCCCCCTGCCCATCCCACGTGGGCAGGCGCTGGGCTTGGGCAACCCAGCGCGTATGGCATGGGCAGGGCGGCTTGCTGCCTTGCCCATCCAGCCGGTGGTGTGTGGCTGTGGCAGCCACCACCGCCGGCAGGCAGGCAGCCAGCGACGTCGGCCGAAGAGTGTGGGACGCCCGATCAGTAGCCAACGGAGTGGGGAAAACGTAGGAAACGAAATCCGCTAAATTGTAGGCAACGAAATGAGAAAAATCGTGGGATAATGAGCTGGGATGTGACTAGACAAACTCGACGGTGTGGGCGGCGAAGCTAACGATGATGCATGCTACGCGAGGGCCAAATCGCTGGGGGGATTCCGAGCATGCGGAATGCTTCATCGCAGGCCCTCGAGGCGGAGGATGCGGGGCTGGATCCCAACACCCAGGCTTGACTAGGCGGACCCATTGCGCAGCGTGATCGGCGACACGATCGTCGGCTGTTAGCAACGAGCGAGCCACACGACCAGCCTGGGCAGCGCGTGACACCCCTGCTGCCAAGGCCTCATCGGTGGGAAAAACGTGGGCAATGAAACGAGAGAAATTGTGGGATAATGAGCTGGGATGTGGCTAGACAAACTCGATGGTGTGGGCGGCGAAGCTAACAATGATGCATGCTACGCGAGGGCCAAATCGCTGGGGGGATTTCGAGCATGCGGAGTGCTTCATCGCAGGCCCTCAAGGCAGTGGATGCAGGGCTGGATCCCGATGCCCAGGCTTGCCTAGGCGGACTCGTTGCGCAGCGCGATCGACGACACGATTGTCGGCCGCTAGCAATGAGCGAGCCACAAGGCCAGCCTAGGCACCCCTGCTGCCAAGGCCTCATTGATGGGAAAAACGTGGGCAACGAAGCAAGAATAATCGTGGGATAAAGAGCTGGGATATGGCTAGACAACTTCGATGGTGTGGGTGGCGAAGCTAACGATGATGCATGCTACGTGAGGGCCAAATCATTGGGGGGATTTTGAGCATGCGGAGTGCTTCATCGCAGGCCCTCGAGGAGGCAGACGTGGGGTTGGATTTCGACGCTCAGGCTTGCCTAGGCGGACTCGTTGCGCAGCGCGATCGACGACACGATCATCGGCCGTTATCAACGAGTGAGCCACATGGCCAGCCTGGGCACGTTGTGACACCCCTGCTGCCAAGGCCTCATCGGTGGGTAAAACGTGGGCAACGAAGGGAGAATAATCGTGGGATAATGAGCTGGGATGTGGCTAGACAAGCTCGATGGTGTGGGTGGCAAAGCTAATGATGATGCATGCTACGTGAGGGCCAAATCGTTGGGGGGATTTCGAGCATGCGGAGTGCTTCGTCGAAGGCCCTCGAGGTAGTAGACGTGGGGTTGGATCTCAACGCTCAGGCTTGCCTAGGTGGACTCGTTGCGCAGCACGATCGACGACACAATCATTGGCCGTTAGCAACGAGCGAGCCACACGGCCAGCCTGGGAACGTTGTGACACCCCTGCTGCCAAAGCCTCATCGGTGGGTAAAACGTGGGCAACGAAGGGAGAATAATCGTGGGATAATGAGCTCGGATGTGGCTAGACAAGCTCGTTGGTGTGGGCGGCGAAGCTAACGATGATGCATGCTACGTGAGGGCCAAATCGTTGGGGGGATTTCGAGCATGCAGAGTGCTTCGTCCCAGGCCCTCGAGGCGGCAGACGTGGGGTTGGATCTCAACGCTCAGGATTGCCTAGTCGGACTTGTTGTGCAGTGCGATCGACGACACGATCGTCGGTCCTTAGCAATGAGCGAGCCACACGGCCAGCCTGGGCACCCCTGCTGCCAAGGTCTCATCGGTGGGAAAAACGTGGGCAACGAAGCGAGAATAATCGTGGGATAATGAGCTGGGATGTGGCTAGACAAGTTCGATGGTGTGGGCGGCGAAGCTAACGATGATGCATGCCACGTGTGGGCCAAATCGTTGGGGGGATTTTGAGCATGCGGAGTGCTTCGTCGCAGGCCCTCAAGGTGGCAGACGTGGGGTTGGATCTTGACGCTCAGGCTTGCCTAGGCGGACTCGTTGAGCAGCAGGATCGACGACACGATCATCGACCGTTTGCAACGAGCGAGCCACATGGCCAGCCTGGGCACGTTGTGGCACCCCTGCTGCCAAAGCCTCATCGGTGGGTAAAACGTGGGCAACGAAGGGAGAATAATCGTGGGATAATGAGCTCGGATGTGGCTAGACAAGCTCGTTGGTGTGGGCGGCGAAGCTAACGATGATGCATGCTACGTGAGGGCCAAATCGTTGGGGGGATTTCGAGCATGCAGAGTGCTTCGTCCCAGGCCCTCGAGGCGGCAGACGTGGGGTTGGATCTCAACGCTCAGGATTGCCTAGTCGGACTCGTTGTGCAGTGCGATCGACGACACGATCGTCGGTCCTTAGCAATGAGCGAGCCACACGGCCAGCCTGGGCACCCCTGCTGCCAAGGTCTCATCGGTGGGAAAAACGTGGGCAACGAAGCGAGAATAATCGTGGGATAATGAGCTGGGATGTGGCTAGACAAGTTCGATGGTGTGGGCGGCGAAGCTAACGATGATGCATGCCACGTGTGGGCCAAATCGTTGGGGGGATTTTAAGCATGCGGAGTGCTTCATCGCAGGCCCTCAAGGTGGCAGACGTGGGGTTGGATCTTGACGCTCAGGCTTGCCTAGGCGGACTCGTTGAGCAGTAGGATCGACGACACGATCATCGACCGTTTGCAACGAGCGAGCCACATGGCCAGCCTGGGCACGTTGTGACACCCCTGCTGCCAAAGCCTCATTGGTGGGTAAAACGTGGGCAACGAAGGGAGAATTATCATGGGATAATGAGCTGGGATGTGGCTAGACAAGCTCGATGGTGTGGGCGGTGAAGCTGACGATGATGCATGCTACGTGAGGGCCAAATCGTTGGGGCAATTTCGAGCATGCGGACTGCTTCGTCGAAGGCCCTCGAGGCGGTAGACGTTGGGTTGGATCTTGACGCTCAGGCTTGCCTAGGCGGACTCGTTGCGCAGCACGATTGACGACACGATCATCGACCGTTTGCAATGAGCGAGCCACATGGCCAGCCTGGGCACGTTGTGACACACCTGCTGCTAAGGCCTCATCGGTGGATAAAACATGGGCAACGAAGGGTGAATAATCGTGGGATAATGAGCTGGGATGTGGCTAGACAAGCTCGATGGTGTGGGTGGCGAAGCTAACGATGATGCATGGTACGTGAGGGCCAAATCGTTGGGGGGATTTCGAGCATGCGGAGTGCTTCGTCGCAGGCCTTCGAGGTCACAGACGCGGGGTTGGATCTCGACGCTCAGGCTTGCCTTGGCAGACTCGTTGTGCAGCGCGATCGACGACGCGATTGTCGACCGTTAACAATGAGCGAGCCACACGACCAGCCTGGGCACCCCTGCTGCCAAGGCCTCATCGGTAGGAAAAACGTGGGCAGTGAAGCGAGAACAATCATTAGATAATGAGCTGGGATGTGGCTAGACAAGCTGGATGGTGTGGGCGGCGAAGCTAACGATGATGCATGCTACGTGAGGGCCAAATCGTTGGGGGGATTTCCAGCATGCAGAGTGCTTCATCGCAGGCCCTCGAGGCTGCAGACATGGGGTTGGATCTCAACGCTTAGGCTTGCATAGGCGGACTTGTTGCGCAACGCGATCGACGACACGATAGTCGACCGTTAGCAATGAGAGAGCCACACGGCCAGCCTGGGGACCCTGTTGCCAAGGCCTCATTGGTGGGAAAAACGTGGGCAACGAAGCGAGAATAATCGTGGGATAATGAGCTGGGATGTGGCTAGACAAGTTCGATGGTGTGGGCGGCGAAGCTAACAATGATGCATGCTACATGAGGGCCAAATTTTTTTGGGGTAATTTCAAGCATGCGGACTGCTTCGTCGCAGACCCTCGAGGCGGCAGACGTGGGGTTGGATCTCGACGCTCAGGCTTGCCTAGGCGGACTCATTGCGCAGCGCGATCGACGACACGATCATCGACCGTTTGCAACGAGCGGGCCACATGGCCAGCCTGGGAACGTTGTCACACACCTGCTGCCAAGGCCTCATCGGTGGGTAAAACATGAGCAACGAAGCGAGAATAATCGTGGGATAATGAGCTGGGATGTGGCGAGGCAATCTCGATGGTGTGGGCGGCGAAGCTAACGATGATGTATGCTACGTGAGGGCCAAATCGTTGGGGGGATTTCGAGCATGCGGAGTGCTTCGTCGAAGGCCCTCGAGGCGGTAGACGTTGGGTTCGATCTTGACGCTTAGGCTTGCCAAGGCGGACTCGTTGCGCAGCGCGATCGACGACACGATCATCGACCGTTTCCAACGAGCGAGCCACATGGCCAGTCTGGGCACGTTGTGACACACCTGCTGCCAAGGCCTCATTGGTGGGTAAAACGTGGGCAACGAAGCGAGAATAATCATGGGATAATGAGCTGGGATGTGGCTAGACAAGCTCGATGGTGTGGGCGGCAAAGCTAACGATGATGCATGGTACGTGAGGGCCAAATCGTTGGGGGGATTTTGAGCATGCGGGGTGCTTCGTCGCAGGCCCTCGTGGTCACGGATGCGGGGTTGGATCTCAGCATTCAGGCTTGCTTAGAAGCGGACTTGTTGCGCAGCGCGATCGACGACATGATCGTCAACCATTAGCAATGAACGAGCCACACGGCCAGCCTGGGCACCCTTGCTGCCAAGGCCTCATCAGTGGGAAAAACGTGGGCAACGAAGCGAGAATGATCGTGGGATAATGAGCTGGGATGTGGCTAGACAAGTTCGATGGTGTGGGCAGCGAAGCTAACGATGATGCATGCTACGTGTGGGCCAAATCGTTGGGGGGATTTCGAGCATGCGGAGTGCTTCGTCGCAGGCCCTTGAGTCGGCAGACGGGGGGTTGGATCTCGATGCTCAGGCTTGCCTAGGCGGACTCGTTACGCAGCGCGATCGACGACACGATCATCGGCCTTTAGCAACCAGCCTAGGCGCGTTGTGACACACCTGCTGCCAACGCCTCATCGGTGGGTAAAATGTGGGCAACGAAGGGAGAATAATCGTGGGATAACGAGCTGGGATGTGGCTAGACAAGTTCGATGGTGTGGGCGGCGAAGCTAACGATGATGCATGCTACGTAAGGGCCAAATCGTTGGGGGGATTTTGAGCATGCGGAGTGCTTCGTCGCAGGCCCTCGAGGTGGCAGATGTGGGGTCGGATCTCGACTCTCAGGCTTGCCTAGGCGGACTCATTACGCAGCGCGATCGACGACACAATCATCGATCGTTTGCAACAAGCGAGCCACATGGCCAGCATGGGCATGTTGTGACACCCCTGCTGCCAAAGCCTCATCGGTGGGTAAAACATGGGCAACGAAGGGAGAATAATCGTGGGATAATGAGCTGGGATGTGGCTATACAAGCTCGATGGTGTGGCCGGCGAAGCTAACGATGATGCATGCTACGTGAGGGCCAAATCGTTGGGGGGATTTCGAGCATGTGGAGTGCTTCGTCGATGGCCCTCGAGGCGGTAGACGTTGGGTTCGATCTTGACGCTCAGGCTTGCCTAGGCAGACTCGTTGCACAGCGCGATCGACGACACGATCATCTACCGTTTACAACGAGCGAGCCACATGGCCAGCATGGGCATGTTGTGACACCCCTGCTGCCAAAGCCTCATCGGTGGGTAAAACATGGGCAACGAAGGGAGAATAATCGTGGGATAATGAGCGGGGATGTGGCTAGACAAGCTCGATGGTGTGGCCGGCGAAGCTAACGATGATGCATGCTACGTGAGGGCCAAATCGTTGGGGGGATTTCAAGCATGTGGAGTGCTTCGTCGATGGCCCTCGAGGCGGTAGACGTTGGGTTCGATCTTGACGCTCAGGCTTGCCTACGCGG
>JAJFZO010000298.1:42500-47500 GCA_021397835.1 Moringa oleifera
CCTCGAGGGCCTGCGACGAAGCACTCCGCATGCTTGAAATTCCCCCCAACGATTTGGCCCTCGCGTAGCATGCATCATCGTTACCTTTGCCGCCCACACCATCGAGCTTGTCTAGCCACATCCCAGCTCATTATTCCATGATTATTCTCGCTTCGTTGCCCATGTTTTTCCCACCGATGAGGCCTTGGCAGCAGGGGTGCCCAGGCTGGCCGTGTGGCTCGCTCATTGCTAACGGTCGACGATGGTGTCGTCGATCGCGCTGCGCAATGAGTCTGCCTAGGCAAGCCTGAGCTTTGGGATCCAACCCCACGTCCACCGCCTCGAGGGCCTGCGATGAAGCACTCCGCATGCTCGAAATTCTCCCCAACGATTTGGCCCTCGCGTAGCATGCATCATCGTTAGCTTCGCCGCGCACACTGTCGAGCTTGTGTAGCCACATCCCAGCTCATTATCCTTGATTTTTCTCATTTCGTTGTCTACGTTTTTCCCACCGATGAGACCTTGGCAGCAGGGGTGTCACGCCTTGCCCAGGCTGGCCGTGTGACTCGCTCTTTGCTAACGGCCGACGATCGTGACGTCGATCGCGCTGCGCAACGACTCCGCCTAGGCAAACCTGGGCGTCGGGATCCAGCCCCGCATCCGCCGCCTCAAGGGCCTGCTACGAAGCACTCCGCATGCTCAAAATCCCCCCAGCAATTTGGCCCTCGCGTAGCATGCATCATCGTTAGCTTCGTTGCCCACACCGTCGAATTTGTCTGGCCACATCCCAGCTCATTATCCCACAATTTCTCTCATTTCATTGCCCACGTTTTTCCCACCGATGAGGGCTTGGCAGCAGGGGTGTCACGCCTTGCCCAGGCTGGCTGTGTGGCTTGCTCGTTGCTAACGGCCGACGATCATGTCGCCGATCGCGCTGCGCAACGAATTTGCCTAGGCAAGCTTGAGCGTCGGGATCCAACCCCACGTCCGCCGCCTCGAGGGCCTGTGACCAAGCACTCCACATGCTCAAAATCCCCCCAGCGATTTGGCCCTCGCGTAGCATGCATCACCGTTAGCTTCGCTGCCCACACCGTCGAGTTTGTCTAGCCACATCCCAGCTCATTATCCCACAATTTCTCTCATTTCATTGCCCACATTTTTCCCACCGATGAGGCCTTGGCAGCAGGGGTGTCAAACCTTGCCCAGGCTGGCCGTGTGGCTCGCTCGTTGCTAACGGCCGACTATCGTGTCGCCGATCGCGCTGCAAAACGAGTCTGCCGAGGCAAGCCTGGGCATCGGGATCCAGCCCCGCATCTGCAGCCTTGAGGGCCTGCGATGAAGCACTCCGCATGCTCAAAATCCCCCCAGTGATTTGGCCCTGGTGTAGCATGCATCATCGTTAGCTTCGCCGCCCACACCGTCGAGCTTGTGTTGCCACATCCCAGCTCATTATCCCACAATTTCTCTCATTTTGTTGCCAACAATTTAGCGAATTTCATTTCCCACGTTTTCCCCACTCCGTTGGCTACTGATCAGGCATCCCACACTCTTCGGCTGACGTCGCCGGCCGCCTGCCTACCGGCGGTGGTGGCCGCCACAGCCACGCACCACCGGCTGGATGGGCAAGGCAGCAAGCCGCCCTGCCCATGCCATGCGAGCTGGGTTGCCCAAGCCCAGCGCCTGCCCACGTGGGATGGGCAGGGGGGGAGGCACGCATGGCCTGTTGGCACCCAGCAAGCTAGGTGACCTCCTCCCCCCTAAAGAGTCTTAAATGAAATTTCACTCCCGGCAAGAGGAAACATCAATATATCTGAGCCATCATAATGGGTCTAAAAAATTATTTACTTGGAATTTTGAGCTGAAATTTTGTGCATAAATGGAGAATAATCATATCTAGGACCAGAAAGAATTTCAGAATTTTCTAGGCATTAAATTTTTTTTAATGAATTTTCTACAGCCAAAAATTGAAAAAATCATCAAAAATAGACCGTGAGTCAAAATGATCCTAAACTTCAGGGGCAGACTCCTCATGAATTACACGAATTATTTGAGTAATTTCAGGACCAATTCCATGATGAAAATACGGTCAATTCACAACAATTTCGCAACTGGGCATTGCGGCTAGCAGGCTGGGGCAGCTGCGCCTCTGCCTGGCACATGGTGCATGCTGGCTGCCCTGTCCAGCGCACTTCCAGCCACCCTGTGGCAGCCCTCAGGGTCCACCAGAGCCAGGGGCTACGGCCAAGGCCAGCTTGCCCATGAAATCAACGCCCACAGCATGTGCTGAGCCTCACAGCGTGCTTGCGACTGCCTCGCGTGGGGCGCCCATGGCAAGGCTGGCGCCGTGCCTGCTGGTGACTGCTGTGGCACCCCTAGCTCGCACTCTGGGCAGTCAGTCGAGGGGCAAGGACGAGGGGGCTGGCTCGCGATGGGCGCACGTGGCCTGGCTGGTGCGCCCACCGCTGCCGCATGCTGGGCGAGCAGCCCATGCCGTGCCTGCTGGGGGCTGCCTGGGCGTGCCACCCGTGCCCAGGGTCTGTGAGACGTCACCCCCTGACTCGCTCACTAGGCACTATGTCATGGGATAGGGACGTGGGGGCTGGGTCGCGATGGGCGCCCGCGGACTGGCTGGCTCGCCCACCGCTGCCGCACGCTGGGCGTGCAGCCCATGACGTGCCTGCTTGGGGCTGCCTGGGCGTGCCACCCATGCCCAGGGTCCGTGCGACGCGGCACCCCTGGCTCCCACGCTGGGCAGTCAGTCGAGGGGCAGGGAGGAGGGGGCTGGCTCACGATGGGCGCCCACGGCCTGGCTGGGGCGCCCACTGCTGCCACACACTGGGCAAGCAGCCCATGCCGTGCCTGCTGGGGGCTACCTGGGCATGCCACACATTCCCAGGGTTTGTAAGACGCGGCCCCCCTGACTTGCTCGCTGGGAAATTAGTCGAGGGACAGGGAGGTGGGGGCTAGCTTGGGATGGGCGCCCGCGGCCTGGCTGGCGCACCCACCGCTGCCGCACGCTGGGCGTGCAGCCCATGCCGTCCCTGCTTGGGGCTGCCTGGGCGTGCCACCCGTGCCCAGGGTCGGTGCGACGCGGCACCCCTGGCTCCCACGCTGGGCAGTCAGTCGAGGGGCAGGGAGGAGGGGGCTGGCTCGCGATGGGCGCCCGCGGCCTGGCTGGCGCGCCCACCGCTGCCGCACGCTGGGCGAGCAACCCAGGCCATGCCTGCTGGGGGCTACCTGGGCGCGCTACCCATGCTCAGGGTCCGTGCGATGCGGCACCTCTGGCTCCCACGCTGGGCAGTCAGTCGAGGGGCAGGGACGAGGGGGCTGACTCGCGATTGACGCCCGTAGCCTGGCTGGGGCGCCCACCGCTGCCGCACGCTGGACGAGCAGCCCATGTCGTGCCTACTTGGGGCTGCCTGGGCGTGCCACACGTGCCCAGGGTCCGTGCGACGTGGCCCCCTGGCTCGCTCGCTGGGCACTATGTCAAGGGATAGGGACGTGGGGGCTGGCTCGCGATGGGCACCCGCGGCCTGGCTGGCTCGCCCACCGCTGCCACATGCTGGGCATGCAGCCCATTCCGTTCCAGCTGGGGGCTGCCTGGGCCTGCCACCCGTGCCCAGGGTCAGTGCAACATGGAACCCCTTGCTCGCACCCTGAGCAGTCAGTCGAGGGGAAGGGACGAGGGGGCTGGCTCGCGATGGGCGCCCGCGGCCTGGCTGGCTCGCCCACCGCTGCCGCACGCTGGGCATGCAGCCCATTCTGTGCCTGCTGGGGGCTGCCTGTGCCTGCCACCCATGCCCGGGGTCAGTGCAACGTGGCATCCCTGGCTCGCACGCTGGGCAGTCAGTCGAGGGGAAGGGACGAGGGGGTTGGCTCGCGATGGGTGGCCGCGGCCTGGCTGGCGCGCCCACCGCTGCCGCACGCTGGGCAAGCAGCCCATGCCGTGCCTGCTGGGAGCTACCTGGGCATGCTACACATGCCCAGGGTTTGTAAAACGCGGCCCCCCTGACTCGCTCGCATGGCACTTAGTCGAGGGACAGGGACGTGGGGGCTAGCTCGCGATGGGCGCCCGCGGCCTGGCTGGCACACCCACCGCTGCCGCACGCTGGGCGTGCAGCCCATGCCATGCCTGCTTGGGGCTGCCTGGGCATGCCACCCGTGCCCAGGGTCTGTGCGACGTGGCATCCCTGGCTCCCACGCCGGGCAGTCAGTCGAGGGGCAGGGAGGAGGGGGCTGGCTCGCGATGGGTGCCCGTGGCCTGGCTGGGGTACCCACTGCTGCCGCACGCTGGGCGAGCAGCCCATGCCGTGCCTGCTGGGGGCTGCCTGGGCATGCCACCCCTGCCCAGGGTCCGTGCAACCTGGCCCCCTGGCTCACTCGCTGGGCACTATGTCATGGGATAGGGATGTGGGGGCTTGCTCACGATGGGCACCCGCGGCCTGGCTGGCTCGCCCACCACTGCCGCACGCTGGGCGTGCAGCCCATGCCATGCCTACTGGGGCTGCCTGGGCCTGCCACCTGTGCCCGGGGTAAGTGCGACGTGGCACCCCTTGCTCGCACGCTGGGCAGTCAGTCGAGGGGAAGGGACGAGGGGGCTGGCTCGCGATGGGCGCCAGCGGCCCTCCTGGCGCGCCCACCACTGCCGCACGCTGCACACCTGGCCCATGCCGTGCCTTCTGGGGGCTGCCTGGGCATGCCTCCCGTGCTAAGGGTCCATTCAACATGGCTCCCCTGGCTCACTCGCTGGGCACTTAGTCGAGGGACATGGACGAGAGGGCTGTCTCGCGATGGGCGCCTGTGGCCTGGCTGCCGCGCCCACCGCTAACGCATGCTGGGTGAGCAGTCCATGCCGTGCCAGCTGGGGGGTGCCTGGGCATGCCACCCATGCCCAGGGTCCGTGCGACGTGGCACCTCTGCCTCGCACACTGGGCAGACAGTCGAGGGGCAGGGACGAGGGAATTGGCTCACGATGGGCGCCCGCGGCCTGGCTGGAGCGCCCACCGCTGCGGCACGCAGGT
>JAJFZO010000298.1:52500-72500 GCA_021397835.1 Moringa oleifera
ACCGCTGCCGCACGCTGGGCGAGCAGCCCATGCCGTGCCTGCAGGGGGCTGCCTGGGAATGCCACCCAAGCCCAGGGTCCATGCGACACGGCCCCCCTGGCTCGCTCGCTGGGCACTTAGTCCAGGGACAGGGACGTGGGGGCTGGCTCGCGATGGGCGCCCGCGGCATGGCTGGCGCGCCCGCGGCATGGCTGGCGCGCCCACCGCTGCCTCACACTGGGCGAGCAGCCCATGCCGTCCCTGATGGGGCTGCCTGGCCGTGCCACCAGTGCCCAGGGTCTGTGCGACATGGCACCCCTGGCTCCCACGCTGGGCAGTCAGTCGAGGGGCAGGGACGAGGGGACTCACTCGCGATGGGCGCCCGCGGCTTGGCTGGCGCGCCCACCGCTGCCGCACGCTGGGTGAGCAGCCCATGCCGTGCCTGCCTGGGGCTACCTGGGCGTGGCACCCGTGCCCAGAATCCGTGCGACGCGGCCCCCTGGCTCGCTTGCTGGGCACTTAGTCGAGGGACAGGAACGTGGGGGCTGGCTCGCGATGGGCGCCCGCGGCATGGCTGGCGCGCCCACCGCTGCCTCAAGCTGGGCGAGCAGCCCATGCCGTGGCTGCTGGGGGCTGCCTGGCCGTGCCACCAGTGCCGAGGGCCCGTGTGACACGGCACCCCTGGCTCGCATGCTGGGCAGTCAGTAGAGGGGCAGGGACGAGGGGGCTGGCTCGCGATGGGCGCCCGCGGCCTGCATGGCGCACCCACCGCTGCCGCACGCTGGGCAAGCAGCCCATGGCATGCCTGCAGGGGGCTGACTGGGCGTGCCACCCAAGCCCAGGGTCAGTGCGACATGGCCCCCCTGGCTCGCTCGCTGGGCACTTAGTCGAAGGACAGGGACGTGGGGGCTGACTCGCGATGGGCGCCCGCAGCCTGGCTGGCGCGCCCAAATGTGCCGCACGCTGGGCATGCAGCCCATACCGTGCCTGCTGGGGGCAGCCTGGGCATGCCACACGTGCCCAGGGTCAGTACGACGTGGGTCCCCTGGCTTGCATGCTGGGAAGTTGGTCGAGGGGCAGGGACGAGGGGACTGGCTCGCGATGGGCGCCCGCGGCCTGGCTGGCGCGCCCACCGCTGCCGCAAGCTGGGCGAGCAGCCCATGCCGTGCCTGCTGGGGGCTTCCTGGGCATGCCACCCGTGCCCAGGGCCCGTGCGACATGGCACCCCTGGCTCGCACACTAGGCAGTCAGTCGAGGGGCAGGGACGAGGGTGCATGCCCGCGATTGGCGCCAGCGGCCTGGCTGGCGCACCCACCGCTGCCGCACGCTGGGCGAGCAGCCCATGCCATGCCTGCTGGGAGCTGCCTGGGTGTGCCACCCGTGCCCTGGGTCCGTGCAACGCGGCACCCCTGGCTCTCACGCTGGGCAGTCAGTCGAGGGGCAGGGACGAGGGGGCTGGCTCGCGATGGGCGCCCGCGGCCTGGCTGGCGCACCCACCGCTGCCTCAAGCTGGGCGAGCTGCCCATGCCGTGCCTGCTGGGGGCTGCCGGGGCATGCCACCCATACCCAGGGTCCGTCCGATGCAGCCACCCTGGCTTGCTCGCTGGGCACTTAGTCGAGGGACAGGGACGTGGGGGCTGGCTTGCGATGGGCGCCCGCGAAATGGCTGGCGCGCCCACCGCTGCCTCACGCTGGGCGGGCAGCCAATGCTGTGCCTGCTGGGGGCTGCCTGGGCGTGCCATGCATCCCCAGGGCCCATGCGACACGGCACCCCTGGCTCGCACGCTGGGCAGTCAGTCGAGGGGCAGGGATGAGGGGGCTGGCTCGCGATGGGCGCCCGCGGCCTGGCTGGCGCGCCCACCGCTGCTGCACGCTGGGCTTGCAGCCCATGCCGTGCCTGCTGGGGGCTTCCTGGGCGTGCCACCCGTGCCCAGTGTCCATGCGACATGGCTCCCCTGGCTTGCAGGCTTGGAAGTCAGTCGAGGGGCAGGGACGAGGGGACTGGCTCGTGATGGGCGCCCGCGGCCTGACTGGCGCGCCCACCGCTGCCGCACGCATGGCGAGTAGCCCATGCCGTGCCTGCTGGGGGCTGCCTGGGCGTGCCACCCGTGCCCAGGGTCCTTGCGACATGGCACCCCTGGCTCGCACGCTGGGCAGTCAGTGGAGGGGCAGGGACGAGGGGGCTGGCTCGCGATGGGCGCCCGCGGCCTCGCTGGTGCGCCCACCGCTGCCACACACTGGGCGAGCAGCCCATGCCGTGCCTGCTGGGGGCTGCCTGGGCATGGCACCCGTGCCCAGGGTCAGTGCGACATGGCACCCCTGGCTCGCACGCTGGGCAGTCAGTCGAGGGGTAGGGACGAGGGGTCTGGCTCGCGATGGGCGCCCGCGGCCTGGCTGGCGTGCCCACCACTGCCGCACGCTGGACGAGCAGCCCATGCTGTGCCTGCTGGGGGCTGCCTGTGCGTGCCACCCGTGCCCAGGGTCTGTGCGACACGGCCCCCCTGGCAGGCTCGCTGGGCACTACGTCGAGGGACAGGGACGTGGGGGCTGTTTGGCGATAGGCGCCCGCGGCCTGGCTGGCGCGCCCACTGCTGCCGCACGCTGGGCGAGCTGCCCATGCCGTGCCTGCTGGGGGCTGCCTGGGTGCGCCACCCGTGCCCAGGGCCTGTGCGACATGGCACCCCTGGCAAGCACACTGGGAAGTCAGTCGAGGGGCAGGGACGAGGGGGCTGGATCTCGATGGGTGCCTGCGGCCTGGCTCGCGATGGGCGCCCACGGCCTGGCTGGCGCGCCCACCGCTGCCGCACGCTAGGCGAGCTGCCCATGCCGTGCCAGCTGGGGGCTGCCTGGGCGTGCCACCCATACCCAGGGTCCGTGCGACGCGGCCCCCCTGGCTCGTTCGCTGGGCACTTAGTCAAGGGAAAGGGACGTGGGGGCTGGCTCGCGATGGGCGCCCGCGAAATGTCTGGCGCACCCACCGCTGCCTCACGCTGGGCGGGCTGCCAATGCCGTGCCTGCTGGGAGCTGCCTGAGCATCCCACGCGTGCCCAGGGCCCGCGCGACATGGCACCCCTGGCTCACACGCTGGGCAGTCAGTCGAGGGGCAGGGACGAGGGGGCTGGCTCGCAATGGGCGCCCGCGGCCTGGCTGGCGCACCCACCGCTGCCGCACGCTGGGCGAGCAGCCCATGCCATGCCTGCTGGGGGCTGCCTGGGCATTCCACCAGTGCCCAGGGTCCGTGCAACGCGGCACACCTGGCTCTCACGCTGGGCAGTCAGTCGAGGGGCAGGGACGAGGGGGCTGCCACGCGATGGGTGCCCGCGGCCTGGCTGGCGCGCCCACCGCTTCCTCACGCTGGGCGAGCAGACCATACCGTGCCTACTGGGGGCTGCCTGGGCGTGCTACCCATGCCCAGGATCCGTGCGACATGGCACCCCTGGCTCGCACGCTGGGCCATCAGTCGAGGGGCAGGGACGAGGGGGCTGGCTCGCGATGGGCGCCCGCGGCCTGGCTGGCGCGCCCACCGCTGCCGCACGCTGGGAGAGCAGCCCATGCTGTGCATGCAGGGGGCTGCCTGGGCGTGCCACCCAAGCCCATGGTCCGTGTGACATGGCCCCCCTCGCTCACTCGCTGGGCACTTAGTCGAGGGACAGGGATGTGGGGCCTGGCTCGCGATGGGCGCCCGCGGCCTGGCTGGCATGCCCACCACTGCCGCAGGCTGGGCGAGCAGCCAATGCCATGCCTGCTAGGGGCTGCCTTGGTGCGCCACCCAAGCCCAGGGTCCATGCAATGTGGCACCCCTGGCTCGCACGCTGGGCAGTCAGTCGAGGGGCAGGGACGAGGGGGCTGGCTCGCGATGAGCTCCCGCGGCCTGGCTGGCGCGCCAACCGCTGCCGCACGCTGGGCGAGCAGCCCATGCCGTGCCTGCAGGGGGCTGCCTCGGTGTGCCACCCAAGCCCAAGGTTCGTGCGACGCGGCCCCCCTGGCTCGCTCGTTGGGCACTTAGTCGAGGGACAGAGATGTGGGGGCTGGCTCGCGATGGGCGCCCGCGGCCTGGCTGGCGCGCCCACCGCTGCCTTACGCTGGAAGAGCAGCCCATGCTTTGCCTGCAGGGGGCTGCCTGGGCGTGCCACCCAAGCCCATGGTCCATGCGACGCGGCACCCCTGACTCGCACGCTGGGCAGTACGTCCAGGGGCAGGGACGAGGGGTCTGGCTCGCGATTGGCGCCCGCGGCCTGACTGGCGTGCCCACCGCTGCCGCATGCTGGCCGAGAAGCCCATGCCGTGCCTGCTGGGGGCTGCCTGAGCGTGCCACCCATTCCCAGGGTCTGTGCGACGTGGCCCCCATGGCTTGCTGGCTCGGCACTTTGACGAGGGACAGGGATGTGGGGGATAGCTCGCGATGGGCTCCCGTGGCCTGGCTCGCGATGGGCGCCCACGGCATGGCTGGCGCGCCACCGCTACCGCAAGCTGGGCGAGCAGCCCATGCCGTGCCTACTGGGGGCTTCCTGGGCGTGCCACCCATTTCCAGGGTCCATGCGACGCGGCCCCCTTGGCTCGCTCGCTGGGCACTTAGTCGTGGGACAGGGACGTGGGGGCTGGCTTGCGATGGGCGCCCGCCGCATGGCTGACGTGCCCACCGCTGCCTCATGCTGGGCGAGCAGCCCATACCGTGCCAGCTGGGGGCTGCCTGGGCGTGCTACCCATGCCCGGGGTCCGTGCGACATGGCACTCCTGGCTCGTACGCTGGGCAGTCAGTCGAGGGGCAGGGACGAGGGGGCTGTCTCGCGATGGGCGCTGCGGCCTTGCTGGCGCACCCACCGCTGCCGCACGCTGGGCGAGAAGCCCATGCCGTGCCTGCTGGGGGCTGCCTGAGCGTGCCACCCATGCCCAGGGTCCATGCATCGTTGCACCCCTGGCTCGCACGCTGGGCAGTCAGTCGTGGGGCAGGGACGAGGGGGCTGGCTCGCGATGGGCGCCCGCGGCCTGGCTGGCTCGCCCACCGCTTCCGCACGCTGGGCGAGCAGCCCATACCGTGCCTGCTGGGGGCTGCCTGGGCATGCCACCCGTGCCCAGGGTCCGTGCGACATGGCACCCCTGGCTCACACTCTGGGCCGTCAGTCGAGGGGCAGGGACGTGGGGGCTGGCTCGCGATGGGCGCCCGCGGCCTGGCTGGCGCACCCACCGCGGCCGCATGCTGTCCGAGCAGCCCATGCCGTGCCTGCTTGGGTCTTCCTGGGCGTGCCACCCGTGCCCAGGGTCCGTGCAACGTGGCACCCCTTGCTCTCACTCTGGGCAGTCAGTCGAGGGGCAGGGATGAGGGGGCTGGCACGCGATGGGCACCCGCGGCCTGGCTGGCGCGCCCACCACTTCCGCACGCTGGGCGAGCAGCCCATACCGTGCCTGCTGAGGGCTGCCTGGGCATGCCACCCGTGCCCGGGGTCCGTGCGACATGGCACCCCTGGCTTGCACGCTGGGCCGTCAGTCGAGGGGCAGGGACGAGGGGGCTATCTCGCGATGGGCGCTCGCGGCCTTGCTGGCGCACGCACCGCTGCCGCACGCTGGGCGAGCAGCCCATGCAGTGCCTTCTGGGGGCTGCCTGGGAAAGCCACCCATGCCCAGGGTCCATGCGACGCTGTGCCCCTCGCTCGCATGGACGGCAGCCAGCCGAGGGGCAGGGACAAAGGGGCAATCTCGCAATGGGCGCCCGCAGCCTTGCTGGCACACCCACCGCAGCCGCACACTGGGCGGGCAGCCCATGCCGTGCCTGCTGGGGGCTTCCTGGGTGAGCCATCCCTGCCCAGGGTCCATGCGACATTGCACCCCTGGCTCGCACGCTGGGCAGTCCGTCGTGGGGCAGGGACGAGGGGGCTGTCTCGCGATGGGCGCCCGCGGCCTTGCTGGCGCACCCACCGCTGCCGCACGCTGGGCGAGCCGCCCATGCCGTGCCTGCTGGGGGATGCCTGGGTGTGCCACCCATTCCTAGGGTCCATTCAACGCGGCACCCCTGGCTCGCACGCTGGGCAGTCGGTCGAGGGGCAGGGACGAGGGGGCTGTCTCGCGATGGGCGCCCGTGGCCTTGCTGGCGCACCCACCGCTGCAGCACGTTGGGCGAGAAGCCCATGCGGTACCTACTGGGGGATGCCGGGGCATGCCTTCCATGCCCAGGGTCCATGCGACATGGCTCCGCAGGCTCGCTCGCTGGGCACTTCGTCGAGGGGGCTGGCTCGCGATGGGCGCCCGCTGCCTGGCTGGCGCGCCCACCGCTGCCACATGCTGGGCGAGCAGCCCATGCCGTGCCTGCTGGAGGTTGGCTGGGCATGCCACCCGTGCCCAGGGTCCTTGCGATGCGGCACCCCTGGCTTGCACGCTAGGCAGTCAGTCGAGGGGCAGGGACGAGGGGCCTGGCTCGCTATTGGCTCCCTCGGCCTGGCTGGCCCGCCAACCGCTGCCACACGCTGGGCCAGCAGCCCAAGCCGTGCCTGCTGGGGGCTGCCTGGGCATGCCACCCGTGCCCAGGGTCCATGTGACGCGGCACCCCTGGCTCGCACGCTGGGCAGTACGTCGAGGGGCAGGGACGAGGGGGCTGGCTCGCGACGGGTGCCCGCAGCCTTGCTGGCGCGCCCACCGCTTCCGAACGCTGGGCAAGCAGCCCATGCCGTGCCTGCTGGACGCTCACTGGGAGTGCAACTCATTCCCAGGGTCCGTGCGATGCGGCCCCCCTGGCTCGCTCGCTGGGCACTACGTCGAGGGACAGGGACGTGGAGGCTGGCTTGCGATGGGCGCCTGCGACCTGGCAGGCACACCCACCGCTGCTGCACGATGGATGCCGTGCCTGCTGGGGGCTGGCTTTGCATGCGACTCATGCCCAGGGTCCGTGCGACGTGGCACCCCTGGCTCACACGCTGGGCAGTACGTCGAGGGGCAGGGACGAGGGGGCTCGCTCGCGATGGGCGCCCGCGGCCTGGGTGGCGTGCCCACCGCTGCCGCACGCTGGCCGAGCAGCCCATTCCGTGCATGCTTGGGGCTGGCTGGGCGTGCCAGCCGTGCCCACGGTCTGTGCGACACGGCCCCCCTGGCTCGCTCGCTGGGCAATTAGACGAGGGACAGGGACGCGGGGTCTAGCTCGCGATGGGCGCCAGCGGCGTGGCTGGCGCTTCCACCACTGCCGCACGCTGGGTGAGCAGCCCATGCCGTGCCTTCTGGGGGATGCCTGGGCGTGCCACCCGTGCCGAGGGTAAATGCAACGCAGCACTCCTGGCTCGCACGCTGGGCTGTCAGTCGAGGGGTAAGGAAGAGGGGGCTGGCCCGCGATGGGCGCCCGCGGCCTGGCTGGCACGACCACTGATGCCGCACGCTTGGAGAGTAGCCCATGCCGTGCCTTCTGGGGGCTGCCTGGGTGTGCCACCCATGCACAGGGTCCGTGCGATGCGGTATCCTGGCTCACACGCGTGGCAGTCAGTCGAGGGACAGGGACGTGGGGGCTGGCTCGCGATGGGCGCCTGCGACCTGGCTGGCACGCCGACCGCTGCCGCACGATGGGTGAGCTGCCCATGCCGTGCCTGCTGGGGGTTGCCTGGGTGTGCCACCTGTGCCTAGGGTCCATGCGACGTGGCCCCCTTGCTCGCTCGCTGGGCACTTAGTCGAGGGACAGGGACGTGGGGGATGGCTCGCAATGGGCGCCCGTGGATTGGCTGGCGAGCCCACCGCTGCCGAACTCTGGGTGAGCAGCCCATGCCGTGCCTGCTGGGGGCTGCCTGGGCATGCCACCCATGCCCAGGGTCTGTACGAAACGGCCCCCCTGGCTCGCTCACTGGGCACTTATTCGAGGGACTGGGACGTGGGGGCTGGCTGGCGATGGGCGCCCGCGGCCTGGCTGGCGCTCCAACCGCTGCCGCACGCTGGGCGAGCAGCCCATGCCATGCCTGCTGGGGGATGCCTGGACGTGCCACCCGTGCCCAGGGTGCGTGCAAAAATGCCCCCCTGGCTCGCTCACTGGGAACATAGTCGAGGGACTGGGACGTGGGGGCTGGCTCGCGATGGGCGCCCGCAGCCTGGCTGGCGCTCCCACCGCTGCCGCACACTGGGCAAGCAGCCCATGCCGTACCTGCTGGGGGCTGGCGAGGCATGCCACCCATGCCCAGGGTCCATGCGATGAGGCACCCATGGCTCGCATGCTGGGCAGTCTGTCGAGGGGCAGGGACGAGGGGGCTGGCTCGCGATGGGCGCCCGCGGCCTGGCTGGCACGCCCACCGCTGCCGCACGCTGGGCGAGCAACCCATGCTGTGCCGGCTGGGGGCTGCCTGGGCATGCCACCCATGGCCAGGGTCCGTGCGACGCGGCCCCGCTGGCTCGCTCACTGGGCACTACGTTGAGGGACAGGGACGTGGGGGCTCGCTCGCGATTGGCGCCCGAGGCCAGGCTGGCGCGCCCACATCTGCCGCACGCTGGGCGAGCAGCCCATGCCGTGCCTGCTAAGGGGTTCCAGGGCATCCCACCCATGTGTAGGGTCCATGCGACATGGCACCCCTGGCTCGCACGCTGGGAAGTCAGTCGAGGGGCAGGGACGAGGTTGCTGGCTCGCGATGGGCGCCCGCGGCCAGCCTGGCGCGCCCACCGCTGCCCACGCTGGGCGAGCAGCCAATGCCGTGCCTACTGGGGGCTGCTTGGCATGCCACCCGTGCCCAGGGTCCATGCAAAATGGCCCCCCTGGCTCGCTCGCTGGGCACTTAGTCGAGGGACTGGGACGTGGGGGCTGGCTCGCGATGGGCGCCCGCGGCCTGGCTGGCGCGCCCACCGCTGCCGCATGCTGGGCAAGCAGCCCATGCCATGCCTGCTGGGGGCTGCCTGGGCATGCCACCCATGCACAGGGTCCATGCGACGCGGCACCCCTCGCTCGCATGCTGGGTAGTCAGTAGAGGGGTAGGGACTAGGGGGCTTGCTCGTGATGGGCACCTGCGGCCTGGCTGGCACGCCCACCGCTGCTGCACGCTCGGCGAGCAGCCCATGCCGTACCTGCTGGGGGCTGCCTGGGCATGCCACCCGTGGCCAGGGTCCATGCGAAATGGCCCCCATGGCTCACTCGCTGGGCACTTAGTCGAGGGACTGGGACGTGGGGGCTGGCTCGCGATGGGCGCCCGTAGCCTGGCTGGCATGCCCACCACTGCCGCACGCTGGGCGAGCAGCCCATGCAGTGCCTGCTGGGGGCTGCCTGGGTGTGCCACCCATGCCCAGGGTCCATGCGATGCAGTGCCCCTCGCTCGCACGCAGGGCAGCCAGCCGAGGGGCAGGGACAAGGGGGCAATCTCGCGATGGGCGCCCGTGGCCTTGCTGGCGCACCCACCGCAGCCGCATGCTGGGCGAGCAGCCCATGCCGTGCCTGCTGGGGGCTTCCTGGGTGAGCCATCCATGCCCAGGGTCCATGCGACGTTGCACCCCTGGCTCGCACGCTGGGCAGTCCGTCGTGGGGCAGGGACGAGGGGGCTGTCTCGCGATGGGCGCCCGCGGCCTTGCTGGCGCACCCACCGCTGCCTCACGCTGGGCCAGCAGCCCATGCCGTGCCTGCTGGGGGCTGCCTGGGTGTGCCACCCGTGCCCAGGGTCCATTCGATGTGGCACCCCTGGCTCGCACGCTGGGCAGGCGGTCGAGGGGCAGGCACGAGGGGGCTGTCTCGCGATGGGCGCCCGCGGCCTTGCTGGCACACCCACCGCTGCCGCACGTTGGGCGAGAAGCCCATGCGGTACCTACTGGGGGATGCCGGGGCATGCCTTCCATGCCCAGGGTCCGTGCGACATGGCTCCGCAGGCTCGCTCGCTGGGCACTTCATCGAGGGACAGTGACGAGGGGGCTGGCTCGCGATGGGCGCCCGCGGCCTGGCTGGCGTGCCCACCGCTGCCGCACGCTGCCCACCGCTGCCGCACGCTGGGCGAGCAGCCCATTCCGTGCCTGCTGGGGGTTGCCTGGGCGTGCCACCCATACACAGGGTCCGTGCGACACGGCACCCCTCACTCGAATGCTGGGTAGTCAGTAGAGGGGTAGGGACTAGGGACCTTGCTCGCGATGGGCACCCGCGGCCTGGCTGGCACGCCCACCGCTGCTGCACGCTCGGCGAACAGCCCATGCCGTACCTGCTGGGGGCTGCCTGGGCATGCCACCCATGGCCAGGGTCCATGTGAAATGGGCCCCCTGGCTCACTCGCTGGGCACTTAGTCGAGGGACTAGGATGTGGGGGCTGGCTCGCGATGGGCACCCGTAGCCTGGCTGGCACGCCCACCGCTGCCGCACGCTGGGCGAGCAGCCCATGCCATACCTGCTGGGGGCTGCCTGGGCGTGCCACCCATGCCCAGGGTCCGTGCGATGAGGCACCCCTGGCTCGCACGCTGGGCAGTCTGTCGAGGGGCAGGGACGAGGGGGCTGGCTCGCGATGGGCGCCCGCGGCCTGGCTGGCGCGCCCACCGCTGCCGCACGCTGGGCGAGCAGCCCATACCGTGCCTGCTGGGGGCTCCCTGGGCGTGCAACCCATGCCCAGAGTCTGTGTGATGCGGCCCCGCCGGCTCGCTCGCTGGGCACTACGTCGAGGGACAGGGACGTGGTGGCTCGCTCACGATGGGCGCCCGCGGCCTGGCTGGGGCCCCACCGCTGCCGCACGCTGGGAGAGCAGCCCATGCCGTGCCTGCTAAGGGCTGCCTGGGCGTGCCACCCATTCACAGGGTCCATGCGACGCGGCCCCCCTGGCTCGCTCGCTAGGCACTTAGTCCAGGGACAGGGACAAGGAAGCTGGCTCGCGATGGGCGCCCGAGGCCAGGCTGGCGCGCCCAACTCTACCGCACGCTGGGCACTTGGCCCATGCTGCACATACTGGGGGCTGCCTGGGGATGCCTGCCATGCCCAGGATCTGTGTGACGCAGCTCCCCTGGCTTGCTCGCTGGGCCCTTAGTCGAGGGACAGGGACAACGGGGCTGGCTCACGATGGGCGCCCATGGCTTGGCTATCCCGCCCACCACTGCCGCACGCTGGTCGCTTGGCTGATGCCGTGCATACTGGGGGTTGCCTGGGTATGCCTCCCGTGCCCAGGGTCCATGCGATGCACCCCCCCTGGCTCGCTCACTGGGCACTTAGTCGAGGGACAGGGACGAGGGGACGGGCTCGCTAAGGGCGCCTGTCGGCTGGCAGGCGCGTCCAGCTCTACCGCACGCTGGGCACTTGGCCCATGCCTGCCTGCTGGAGGCTGCTGGGGCATGCCTCTCGTGCCCAGGGTCTGTGTGACACGGCTCCCCTGGCTCGCTCACTGGGCACTAAGTCGAGGGACAGGAACGAGGGGGCTGGCTCGCGATGCGCGCCCGTGGCCTGGCTAGTGCGCCCACCGTTGCCGCAAGCTGGGCACTTGGCCCATGCCGTGCCGGCTTGGGGCTGCTGGAGCATGCCTCTTGTACCCAGCCTCCTTGTGATGCGGCTCCCCTGGCTCACTCGCTGGGCACTAAGTCGAGGGACAGGGACGGGGCGGTTGGCTCGCGATGGGCGCCTGTGGCATCGCCGGCGCGCCCACCGCTGCCGCACACTGGGCACTTGGCCCATGCCATGCCTGCTGGGGGCTGCCTGGGTTGGCCTCCCATGCCCAGGGTCCATGCATCGCTTCTCCCCTGGCTCGTTTGCTGGGCACTATGTCGAGGGACAGGGACAAGGGGGCTGGCTCACGATGGGCGCCTGTGGACTGGCTGGCGCGCCCACCGCTGCTGCACACTGGGCACTTAGCCATGCCGTGGCCTGCTGGGGGCTTCTGGGGCATGCCTCCCGTGCCCAGGGTCCATGCGACGTGGCTCCCCTGGCTGCTCGTTGTGTACTTAGTCGATGGACAGGGACGGGGGGGGGGAGGACTGGCTCACGATGGGCGCCTGTGGCCTGGCTGGCGCGCCCACCGCTGCTGCACACTGGGCACTTAGCCCATGCCGTGCCTGCTGGGGGCTTCTGGGGCATGCCTCCCGTGCCCAGGGTCCATGCGACGTGGCTCCCCTGCCTCACTCGTTGTGTACTTAGTCGATGGACAGGGACGGGGGGGAGGGACTGGCTCACGATGGGCGCCTGTGGCCTGGCTGGCGCGCCAGCAGCTGCTGCACGCTGGGCACTTACCCATGCCGTACCTGCTGGGGGCTGCCTGGGCATGCCTCCCGTGACCAGGGTCCATGCGACACAGCTCCCCTGGCTCGCTCGCTGGGCACTTAGTCGAGGGACAGGGACGAGGGGGCTGGCTTGCGATGGGCGCCTGTGGCCTGGCTGGCGCGCCCTCCTCTGCCACACACTGGGCACTTGGCCCATGCTGTGCCTGCTGGGGGCTTCTGGGGCATGCCTCCCATGCCGAGGGTCCATGCGACGTGGCTCCCCTGGCTCACTCGCTGGGCAATTAGTCGAGGGACAGGGACGAGGGGGCTGGCTCGCGATGGGCGCCCGTGGCCTGGCTGGCGCGTCCACTGCTGCCGCACGCTGGGCACTTTGGCCATGCCGTGCCTGCTGGGGGCTGCCAGGGCCTGCCTCTCGTGCCCAGGGTCTGTGCGACCCAGCTCCCCTGGCTCGTTCGCTGGGCACTAAGTCGAGGGACAGGGACGAGGGGGCTGCCTCGCGATGGGCACCCGTGGCCTGGCTGGCGCACCCACCGCTGCCGCACGCTGGGCACTTGGCCCATGCTGTGCCTGCTTGGGGCTGCTGGGGCATGCCTCCCATGCCTAGGGTCCGTGCGACGTAGCTCCCCTGGCTCGCTCGCTGTGCACTTAGTCGAGGGACAGGGACGGGGGGGCTGGCTCGCGATGGGCGCCTGTGGCCTGGCTGGCGCGCCCACTGCTGCCGCACGCTGGGCACTTGCCCATGCCGTGCCTGCTGGGGGCTGCCTGGGCATGGCTAGTGTGCCCAGGGTCCGTGCGACACAGCTCCCCTGGCTCGCTCCCTGGGCACTTAGTCGAGGGACAGGGACGAGGGGGCTGGCTTGCGATGGGCGCCTGTGGCCTGGCTGGCGCGCCCTCCTCTGCCGCACGCTGGGCACTTGGCCCATGCTGTGCCTGCTGGGGGCTTCTGGGGCATGCCTCCCATGCTGAGGGTCCATGCGACGTGGCTCCCCTGGCTCACTCGCTGGGCAATTAGTCGAGGGACAGGGACGAGGGGGCTGGCTCGCGATGGGCGCCTGTGGCCTGGCTGGCGCGTCCACTGCTGCCGCACGCTGGGCACTTTGGCCATGCCGTGCCTGCTGGGGGCTGCCAGGGCCTGCCTCTCGTGCCCAGGGTCTGTGCGACCCAGCTCCCCTGGCTCGTTCACTGGGCACTAAGTCGAGGGACACGGACGAGGGGGCTGCCTCGCGATGGGCACCCGTGGCCTGGCTGGCGCACCCACCGCTGCCGCACGCTGGGCACTTGGCCCATGCTGTGCCTGCTTGGGGCTGCTGGGGCATGCCTCCCATGCCTAGGGTCCGTGCGACGTAGCTCCCCTGGCTCACTCGCTGTGCACTTAGTCGAGGGACAGGGACGGGGGGGCTGGCTCGTGATGGGCGCCTGTGGCCTGGCTGGCGCGCCCACTGCTGCCGCACGCTGGGCACTTGCCCATGCCGTGCCTGCTGGGGGCTGCCTGGGCATGCCTAGTGTGCCCAGGGTCCGTGCGACACAGCTCCCCTGGCTCGCTCCCTTGGCACTTAGTCGAGGGACAGGGACGAGGGGGCTGGCTTGTGATGGGCGCCTGTGGCCTGGCTGGCGCGCCCTCCGCTGCCGCACACTGGGCACTTGGCCCATGCCATGCCTGCTGGGGGCTGCCTGGGTTGGCCTCCCATGCCCAGGGTCCATGCATCGCTTCTCCCCTGGCTCGTTTGCTGGGCACTATGTCGAGGGACAGGGACAAGGGGGCTGGCTCACGATGGGCGCCTGTGGACTGGCTGGCGCGCCCACCGCTGCTGCACACTGGGCACTTAGCCCATGCCGTGCCTGCTGGGGGCTTCTGGGGCATGCCTCCCGTGCCCAGGGTCCATGCGACGTGGCTCCCCTGCCTCACTCGTTGTGTACTTAGTCGATGGACAGGGACGGGGGGGAGGGACTGGCTCACGATGGGCGCCTGTGGCCTGGCTGGCGCGCCAGCAGCTGCTGCACGCTGGGCACTTACCCATGCCGTACCTGCTGGGGGCTGCCTGGGCATGCCTCCAGTGACAACGGTCCATGCGACACAGCTCCCCTGGCTCGCTCGCTGGGCACTTAGTCGAGGGACAGGGACGAGGGGGCTGGCTTGCGATGGGCGCCTGTGGCCTGGCTGGCGCGCCCTCCTCTGCCACACACTGGGCACTTGGCCCATGCTGTGCCTGCTGGGGGCTTCTGGGGCATGCCTCCCATGCTGAGGGTCCATGCGACGTGGCTCCCCTGGCTCACTCGCTGGGCAATTAGTCGAGGGACAGGGACGGGGGGGCTGGCTCGCGATGGGCGCCTGTGGCCTGGCTGGCGCGCCCACCGCTGCCGCACGCTGGGCGAGCAGCCGATGCCGTGCTGCTGGGGGCGACCTGGGCATGCCTCCTGTGCCCTGGGTCCATGCGACGCGGCTCCCCTGGCTTTCTCGCTGGGCACTAAGTCGAGAGACAGGGACGAGGGGGCTGGCTCTCGATGGGCACCCGTGGCCTGGCTGGTGCGCCAACCTCTGCCACACGCTGGCCACTTGGCACATGCCATGCCTGCTGGGGGCTAATGGGGCATGCGTCCAGTGCCCAGGATCCATGCGACATAGCTCCCCTGGCTCGCTCGCTGGGCACTTAGTCGAGGGACAGAGACGAGGGGGCTGGCTCGCGATGGGCGCTTGTGGCCTCGCAGGCGGCCGCTTGTGGCCTCACAGGCGCGCCCACTGCTGCAGCATGCTGGGGACTAGGCCCATGCCGTGCCTGCTGGGGGCTTCCTGGGCATGCCTCCCGCGCCCAGGGTCCGTGCGACGCGGCTCCCCTGGCTCGCTCGCTGGGAACTAAGTCGATGGACAGGGACGAGGAGGCTGGCTCGGGATGGGCACCTGTGGCCTGGCTGGCGCGCCCACTGCTGCTGCTCGCTGACCACTTGGCCCATGCCGTACCTGCTGGGGCTGCCTGGGCCTGCCTCCCGTGCCCAGGCTCCGTGCGATGCGGCTCCCCTGGCTCGCTCGCTGGGCACTAAGTCGAGGGACAGGGACGAGGGGGCTGGCTCGCGATGGGTGCCTGTGGCCTGGCTGGCGCGCCCACCTCTACCTCACGCTCGGCACTTGGCCCATGCCGTACCTGCTGGGGGCTGCCGGAGCATGCCTCCCGTGCCCAGGCTCCGTGCGTTGTGGCTCCCCTGGCTCGCTCGCTGGGCACTAAGTCGAGGGACAGGGACGAGGGCGCTGGCTCGCGATGGGCTCCTGTGGCCTGGCTGGCGTGCCCTCCTCAACCGCACACTGGGCACATGGCCCATGCCATGCCTGCTGGGGGCTGCTGGGGCATGCCTCCGGTGCCCAGGGTCCATGCGATGCAGCTCACCTGGCTCATTCGCTGGGCGCTTTGTTGAGGGACAGGGACGAGGGGGCTGGCTCGCGATGGGCGCCTGTGGCGTAGCTGGTGCGCCCACCGCTGCCGCATTCTGGGCAAGCAGCCAATGCCATGCCTGCTAAGGGCTGCCTGGGCATGCCTCCTGTGCCCTGGGTCCATGCAACGCTGCTCCCCTGGCTTGCTCGCTGGGCACTAAGTTGAGGGACAGAGACGAGGGGGCTGGCTCACGATGGGCACCCGTGGCCTGGCTGGTGCGCCCAACTCTGCCACACGCTGGGCACTTGGCCCATGCCGTGCCTGCTGGGGGCTGCCTGGGCATGCCAACCGTGCCCAGGGTCCGTGCGACGCGGCCCCCCTGGCTCGAACGCTGGGCAGTTTGTCGAGGAGCAGGGACGAGGGGGCTGGCTCGCGATCGGCGCCCGTGGCCTGGCTGGCGCGCTCACTGCTGCCGCTCGCTGGGAACTTGGCCCATGGCATGCCTGCTGGGGGGTGCTGGGGCATGCCTCCCGTGCCCAGGGTCCATGCAACACAGCTCCCCTGGCTTGCTCGCTGGGCACTTAGCCAAGGGACAGGGACGGGGGGGCTTGCTTTATATGGGCGCCTGTGTCGTGGCTGACGCGCCAACCGCAGCCGCACACTGGGCACTTGGCCCATGCCGTGCCTGCTGAGGGCTGCCTGGGCATGCCACCCGTGCCAAGGGTCCGTGCGACGTGGCTCCCCTGGCTCGCTCGCTGGCCACGAAGTCGAGAGACAGAGACGAGGGGGCTGGCTGGTGATGGGCGCCTGTAGCCTCGCTGGCGCGCCCACCGCTGCCGCACGCTGGGCACTTGGCCCATGCCGTGCCTGCTGGGGGCTGCCCGGGAATGCCTCCCGTGCCCTGGATCTGTGTGATGCGGCTCCCCTGGCTCGTTCGCTGGGCACTTAGTCGAGGGACAGGGACGACGGGGCTGGCTCTCGATGGGCCCCTGTGGCCAGGCTGGCGCGCCCACCTCTACCGCACGCTGGGCACTTGGCCCATGCCGTGCCTGCTGGGGGCTGTCTGGGAATGCCTTCCGTGCCCAGGGTCCATGCGACGCAGCTCCTCTGGCTTGCTCGCTGTGCACCAAGTCGAGGGACAGGGACGAGGGGGCTGGCTTGCGATGGGCGCCCGTGGCCTGGCTCGCGCGCCCACCGTTGCCGCACGCTGGGCGAGCAGCCCATGCCATGCCTGCTGGGGGCTGCCTGGGCGTGCCACCCATGCCAAGGTTCCATGCAACGTGGCACTTCTGGCTCGCACGCTGGGCAGTCAGTCGAGGGGCAAGGACGAGGGGGCTGGCTCGCGATGGGCGCCAGCAGCCTTGCTGGCGCGCCCACTGCTGCAGCACGCTGGGCAAGCAGCCCATGCCGTGCCATCTGGGGGCTGACTGGGGCCACCCGTTCCCAGGGTCCGTGTGACACGGCCCCCCTGGCTCGCTCGCTGGGCACTACGTAGAGGGAAAGGGATGTGGGGGCTTGCTCACGATGGGCGCCCGCGGCCTGGCTGGCGCGCCCACCGCTGCCGCATGCTGGGTGAGCGGCCCATGCCATACCTGCTGGGGGGTGCCTGGGTGGGCCACCCGTGCCCAGGGTCCATGCGACGCGGCACCCCTGGCTCGCACGCTGGGCAGTCAGTCGAGGGGCAGGGACGAGGGGGCTGGCTCGCGATGGGCACCCGTGGCCTGGCTGGCGCACTCACTGCTGCCGCACGCTGGGAACTTGGCCCATGCCGTGCCTGCTGGGGGCTGCTGGGGCATGCCTCTCGTGCCCAGGGTCCATGCAACGCAGCTCCCCTGGCTCGCTCGCTGGGCACTTAGCCAAGGGACAGTGACGAGGGGGCTTGCTTTATATGGGCGCCTGTGGCGTGGCTGACGTGCCAACCGCTGCCGCACACTGGGCACTTGGCCCATGCCGTGCCTGCTGGGGGCTGCCTGGGCATGCCTCCCATGCCCAGGGTCCGTGCGATGCAGCTCCCCTGGCTAGCTCGCTGGGCACTAAGTCGAGGAACAGGGATGTGGGGGCTGGCTCGCGATGGGCTCCCGTGGCCTCGCTGGCGTGCCCACCTCTACCGGACGCTGGGCACTTGGCCCATGCCGTGCCTGCTGGGGGCTGCCGGAGCATGCCTCCCATGCCCAGGGTCCATGCAACGCGGCTCCCCTGGCTCGCTCGGTGGGCACTTAGTCGAGGGATAGGGACGAGGGGGCTGGCTCGTGATGGGCGCCTGTGGCCTGGCTGGCGCACTCACCGCTGCAGCACGCTGGGCACTTGGCCTATGCCGTGCCTGCTGGGGGCTGCCTTGACATACGTCCCGTGCCCAGGGTCGATGCGATGCGGCTCCCTTGGCTCGCTCGCTGGGCACTAAGTCGAGGGACAGGGACGAGGGGCTGGCTCGCGATTGGCGCCTGTGGCCTGGCTGGCGCGCCCACCTCTACCGCATGCTGGGCACTTGGCCCATCCCGTGCCTGCTGGGGGCTGCTGGAGCATGCCTCCCGTGCCCAGGCTCCATGCGATACGGCTCCCCTGGCTCGCTCGCTGGGCACTAAGTCGAGGGAGAGGGACGAGGGGGCTGGCTCGCGATGGGCGCCCGTGGCCTGGATTGGTTGAATTTCTTCACTTTGAGATTCAGAGCACTGGGCATAAATCACATTCCGTGAGCATCCACAGGGACCATCGCAATGCTTTGTTTTAATTAAACAGTCAGATTCCCCTTGTCCGTACCAGTTCTGAGTTGGCTGTTCGACGCCTGGGGAAGGCCCCCAAAGGAACCATTCCCAGTCCGTCCCCCAGCCGGCACCCGGCGACCCGCTCTCGCCGCGGGAGCAGCTCGAGCAGTCCACCGGCAGCGTATGCGTTCGGGACTGGGACCCTCGTGCCCAGCCCTCAGAGCCAATCCTTTTCCTGAGGTTACGGATCCATTTTGCTGACTTCCCTTGCCTACATTGTTCCATCGACCAGAGGCTGCTCACCTTGGAGACTTGATGCGGTTATGAGTACGATCGGGCGTGGGAGGCACTCGGTCCTCCGGATTTTCATGGGCCGCCAGGGGCGCATCGGACACCACGTGACGTGCGGTGCTCTTCCAGCCACTGGGCCCTACCTCCGACTAAGCCGTTTCCAGGGTGGGCAAGTTGTTAAACAGAAAAGATAACTCTTTTTGGGGCCCCCGCCGACGTCTCTGGACTCCCTAACGTTACCATCAGCCGCCACGTCCCGGTTCCAAAATTTTAACCGGATCCTCTTTCGAAGCTCGCCCCGAGGCGCTATCTGACAGGCTTCCCCCGTCTCTTAGGATCGACTAACCCATGTGCAAGTGTCGTTCACATGGAACCTTTCCCCTCTTCGGCCTTCAAAGTTCTCATTTGAATATTTGCTACTACCACCAAGATTTGCACCGATGGCCGCTCTGCCCGGGCTTGCGCCCCGAGTTTTGCAGCGACCACCACGCCTTCCTACTCATTGGGGCTTGGCCCTTGCCCTAACGGCCGGGTATAGGTCACGCGCTTCAGCGCCATCCATTTTCGGGGCTAGTTGTTCGGTAGGTGAGTTATTACACACTCCTTAGCAGATTTCAACTTCCATGACCACTGTCCTGCTGTCTTAATCGACCAACACCCTTTGTGGGTTCTAGGTTAGCATGCAATTGGGCACCGTAACCCAGCTTTCGGTTCATCCCGCATCGCCAATTCTGCTTACCAAAAATGGTCCACTTGAAGCTCTCGATTTCATGGGACGGCTCAACGAAGCAGCCGCCCCGTACTGCCTATTTAAAGTTTGAGAATAGGTCGAGGGCATTGTGCCCCCAATGCCTCTAATGATTGGCTTTACCCGATAGAACTTGCATCTGAGCTCCAGCTATCCTGAGGGAAACTTCGGAGGGAACCAGCTACTAGACAGTTCGATTAGTCTTTCGCCCCTATACCCAAGTTAGACGAACGATTTGCACGTCAGTATCGCTGCGGGCCTCCACTAGAGTTTCCTCTGGCTTCGCCCCGCTCAGGCATTGTTCACTATCTTTCGGGCCCCAACAGGCATGCTCGCACTCGAACCCTTCTCAAAAGATCGAGGTCGGTCAGCGATGCACCTACGAGGGATCCCGCCAATCAGCTTCCTTGCGCCTTACGGGTTTACTCGCCTATTGACTCGCACACATGTCAGACTGCTTGGTCCGTGTTTTAAGACGGGTCGAATGGGGAGCCCGCTGGCCAACGCCGGGAGCGCGCAGGTGCCGAAGCACCGCTACGGTGGCGCGCGCTGCCAACCACGATCTCGATGACGATGTCTTCGAGAGCGTATCAAAGGCTCGGGCTTGGGTCACCGTCGCGATCCCCGTCGGTCCGCACCCCAAGTCGATCGACGGACCGGCTCATGGCCATTCCACATCCGACCGAGGTGCATCGTTGACCCCCATCCGCTTCCCTTGCGACAATTTCAAGCACTCTTTGACTCTCTTTTCAAAGTCCTTTTCATCTTTCCCTAGCGGTACTTGTTCGCTATCAGTCTCTCG
>JAJFZO010000298.1:77500-82500 GCA_021397835.1 Moringa oleifera
ATTATTTACTTGGAACTTTGAGCTGAAATTTTGTACATAAATGGATAATAATCATATCTACCACCAGAAAAAATTTCAGAATTTTCCGTGGCTCGCTCGCTGGGCACTACATCGAGGGATAGGGACGTGGGGGCTGGCTCGCGATGGGCGCCCGCGTCCTGGCTGGCGCTCCCACCGCTGCCGCATGCTGGGCGAGCAGCCCGTGCTGTGCATGCTGGGGGCTGCCTGGGCTTGCCACCCATGAAAAGGGTCCGTGCGACGCAGCCCCCCTGGCTCGCACGCTGGGCAGTCAGTCGAGGGACAGGGACGTGGGGGCTGGCTCGCGTCGGGCCCCAGCGGCCTGGCTGGCACGCCCTCCTCTACTGAGGGCTGGGCAAGCAGCCCATGCTGTGCAAGCTGGGGGCTGCCTGGGCTTGCCACCCATGAAAAGGGTCCGTGCGACGCGGCCCCCCTGGCTCGCACGCTGGGCAGTCAGTCGAGGGACAGGGACGTGGGGGCTGGCTCACGATTGGCGCTTGTGGCCTGGCTCGCGCGCCCACCTCTACCACACGCTGGGCGAGCAGCCCATGCTGTGCATGCTGGGGGCTGTCTGGGCTTGCCACCCATGAAAAGGGTCCGTGCGACGCGGCCCCCCTGGCTCGCACGCTGGGCAGTCAGTCGAGGGACAGGGACATGGGGGCTGGCTCGCATCGGGCCCCAGCGGCCTGGCTGGCACGCCCACTGCTGCCGCACGCTGGGCGAGCAGCCCATGCTTGGGGCTGGCTGGGCGTGCCACCCGTGCCCAGGGTCTGTGCGATGTTGACCCCCTGGCTCGCATGCTGGGCAGTCAGTCGAGGGACAGGGACGTGGGGGCTGGCTCGCGATGGGCGCCCGTGGCCTGGCTCGCGCTCCCACCTCTACCACATGCTGGGCGAGCAGCCCATGCTGTGCATGCTGGGGGCTGCCTGGGTGTGCCACCCGTGATCAGGGTCCATGCGACGCGGCCCCCCTGGCTCGCTCGCTGGGCAGTACGTCGAGGGACAGGGACGTGGGCGTTGGCTTGCGATGGGCGCCCGCGGCCTTGCTTGCGCGCCCACCGCTGCCGCACGCTGGGTGAGTAGCCCATGCCGTGCCTGCTGAGGGCTGCCTCGGTGTGCCACCCGTGCCCAGGGTCCATGCGACGCGGCCCCCCTGGCTCCCACGCTTGGCAGTCAGTCGAGGGACAGGGACGTGTGGGCTGGCACGCGATGGGCGCCCGCGGACTGGCTGGCGCGCCCACCACTGCCGCACCCTGGGCGAGCAGCCCATGCCGTGCTTGCTGGGGGCTGCCTGGGCGTTCCACCCATGATCAGGGTCCGTGAGATGCGGCCCCCCTGGCTCTCTCACTGGGCACTACATCGAGGGATAGGGACGTTGGAGCTGGCTCACGATGGGCGCCCATGGCCGGGGTGGCGTGCCCACCGCTGCCGCATACTGGGTGAGCAGCCCATGCGGTGCATGCTGCGGGCTTCCTGGGCGTGCCACCCATGCCCAGGGTCCATGCGACGCGGCTCCCGTGGGTCGCACGCTGGGCAGTCAGTCGAGGGACAGGTACGTTGGGGCTGGCTCGCGAAGGGCGCCCGCTGCCCGGCTGGCGCGCCCACCGCTGCGGCACACTGGGCGAGCAGCCCATGCTGTGCCTCCTGGGGGCTGCCTGGGCGTGCTACCCGTGCCCAGGGTCCATGTGATTCCCCCCCCCCCTGGCTCGCTCTTTTGGCAGTCAGTCGAGGGACAGGGACGTGGGGGCTGGCACGCGTTGGGCGCCCGCGGCCTGGTTGGCGCGCCCACCACTGCCGCAAGCTGGGCGAGCTGCCCATGCCGTGCATGCTGGGGGCTTCCTGGGCATGCCACCCGTGCTCGGGGTCCATGCGACAAGGCTCCCCTGGCTCGCTCGCTGGGCACTAAGTCGAGGGACAGGGACGTGGGGGCTGGCTCACGATGGGCGCCCGCGGCCTTGCTGGCGCGCCCATCGCTGCCGCACGCTGGGCGAGCTGCCCATGCCATGCCTGCTGGGGGCTGCCTAGGCGTGCCACCCGTGCCCAGGGTCCGTGCGACGCGGCCCCCCTGGCTTGCACACTGGGCAGTCAGTCGAGGGACAGGGACGTGGGGGCTGGCTCGCGTCGGGCGCCAGCGGCCTGGCTGGCGCGCCCACCGCTGCCGCATGCTGGGGGCTGCTGGGGCATGCCTCCGGTGCCCAGGGTCCATGCGATGCAGCTCCCCTGGCTCACTCGCTGGGCGCTTAGTTGAGGACAGGGACGAGGGGGCTGGCTCGCGATGGGCGCCTGTGGCGTAGCTGGCACGCCCACCGCTGCCGCATTCTGGGCGAGCAGCCAATGCCATTCCTGCTAAGGGCTGCCTGGGCATGCCTCCTGTGCCCTGGGTCCATGCAACGCTGCTCCCCTGGCTTGCTCGCTGGGCGCTAAGTTGAGGGACAGGGATGAGGGGGCTGGCTCGCGATGGGCACCCGTGGCCTGGCTGGTGCGCCCAACTCTGCCACACGCTGGGCACTTGGCCCATGCCGTGCCTGCTGGGGGCTGCCTGGGCATGTCTCCTGTGCTGATAGTCCATGCAACCCGGCTCCCTTGGCTTGCTCGATGGGCACTAAGTCGAGGGAGAGGGACGAGGAGGCTGGCTCGCGATGGGCGCCTGTGGCCTGGCTGGCGCGCCCACCGCTGCCGCACGCTGGGCACTTGGCCCATGCTGTGCCTGCTGAAGGCTTCCTGGGCATGCCTCCTGTGCCCAGGCTATGTGCAACGTGACTCCCATGGCTCACTCGCTGGGCCCTTAGACGAGGGACAGGGACGATGGGGACTAGCTCGCGATGGGAGCCCGTGGCCTGGCTGGCGCACCCACTGCTGCCGCACGCTGGACACTTGGCCCATGGCGTGCCTGCTAGCAGCTGCCTGGGCATGCCTTCAGTGCCCAGGGTCTGTGCGACGCGGCTCCCCTGGCTCGCTCGCTGTGCACAAAGTCGAGGGACAGGGACGAGGAGGCTGGCTCGCGATGGGAGCCCGCGGCCTGGCTGGTGCGCCCACCGCTGCCGCATGCTGGGCGAGCAGCCCATGCCGTGCCTGCTGGGGGCTGCCTGGGCGTGCCACCCATGCCAAGGGTCCGTGCGACGTGGCTCCCCTGGCTCGCTCGCTGGGCACGAAGTCGAGAGACAGGGACGAGGGGGCTGGCTCGTGATGGGCGCCTGTGGCCTCGCTGGCGCGCCCACCGCTGCCGCACGCTGGGCACTTGGCCCATGCCGTGCCTGCTGGGGGCTGCCCGGGAATGCCTCCCGTGCCCTGGGTCTGTGTTATGCGGCTCCCCTGGCTCATTCGCTGGGCGCTTAGTTGAGGAACAGGGACGAGGGGGCCTGCTCGCGATGGGCCCCTGTGGCCAGCCTGGCGCACCCACCTCTACCACACGCTGGGCACTTGGCCCATGCCGTGCCTGCTGGGAGCTGTCTGGGAATGCCTTCCGTGCCCAGGGTCCATGCGACGTGGCTCCCCTGGCTTGCTCGCTGTGCACCAAGTCGAGGGACAGGGACGAGGGGCCTGGCTTGCGATGGGCGCCCGTGGCCTGGCTGGCGCGCCCACCGTTGCCACACGCTGGGCGAGGAGCCCATGCCATGCCTGCTTGGGGCTGCCTGGGCATGCCACCCATGCCAAGGTTCCGTGCAACGCGGCACTTCTGGCTCGCACGCTGGGCAGTCAGTCGAAGGACAAGGACGAGGGGGCTGGCTCGCGATAGGCGGCAGCGGCCTTGCTGGCGCACCCACCGCTGCCGCACGCTGGGCAAGCAGCCCATGCCGTGCCATCTGGGGGCTGACTGGGGCCACCCGTTCCCAGGGTCCGTGCAACACGGCCCCCCTGGCTAGCTCGCTGGGCACTACGCCGAGGGACAGGGACGTGGGGGCTTGCTCACGATGGGCGCCCGCGGCCTGGCTGGCGCGCCCACCGCTGCCGCATGCTGGGTGAGCGGCCCATGCCGTGCCTGCTGGGGGGTGCCTGGGCGGGCCACCCGTGCCCAGGGTCCATGCGACGTGGCACCCCTGGCTCGCACGCTGGGCAGTCAGTCGAGGGGCAGGCACGAGGGGGCTGGCTCGCGATGGGCGCCCGCGGCCTGGCTGGCACGCCCACCGCTGCCGCACGCTGGGCGAGCAGCCCATGCCGTGCCTGCTGGGGGCTGCCTGGGCGTGCCACCCAGGCCCAGGGTCCGTGCAACACGGCCCCCCTGGCTAGCTTGCTGGGCACTACATCGAGGGACAGGGACGAGGGCGCTTGCTCGCGTTGGGCGCCTGTGGCCTGGCTGGCGCGCCCACCGCTGCCGCACGCTGGGCGAGCAGCCGATGCCGTGCTGCTGGGGGCTACCTGGGCATGCCTCCTGTGCCCTGGGTCTGTGCGACGTGGCTCCCCTGGCTCGCTCACTGGGCACTAAGTCGAGGGACAGGGACGAGGGGGCTGGCTCGCGATGGGCGCCCGTGGCCTGGCTGGCGCGCTCACTGCTGCCGCACGCTGGGAACTTGGCCCATGCCGTGCCTGCTGAGGGTTGCTGGGGCATGCCTTCCATGCCCAGGATCCATGCAATGCAGCTCCCCTGGCTCACTCGCTGGGCACTTAGCCAAGGGACAGGGACGAGGGGGCTTGCTTTATATGGGCGCCTGTGGCGTGGCTGACGCGCCAACCGCTGCCGCACACTGGGCACTTGGCCCATGCCGTGCCTTCTGGGGGCTGCCTGGGCATGCCACCCATGCCCAGGGTCCGTGCGATGCGGCTCCCCTGGCTAGCTCGCTGGGCTCTAAGTCGAGGAACAGGTACGAGGGGGCTGGCTCGCGATGGGCTCCCGTGGCCTCGCTGGCGCGCCCACCTCTACCGCACGCTGGGCACTTGTCCCATGCCATGCCTGCTGGGGGCTGCCAGAGCATGCCTCCCATGCCCAGGGTCCATGCGACGCGGCTCCCCTGGCTCGCTCGGTGGGCACTTAGTCGACGGATAGGA
>JAJFZO010000508.1:5000-7500 GCA_021397835.1 Moringa oleifera
CTCGTGTAGCATGCATCATCGTTAGCTTTGCCGCGCACACCGTCAAGCTTGTGTAGCCACATCCCAGCTCATTATCCCACAATTTTTCCTCATTTCGTTGCCCACATTTTTTCCACCGCTGAGGCCTTAGCAGAAGGGGTGTCACGCCTTGCCAAGGCTAGCTGTGTGGCTCGCTCATTGCTAATGGCCGACAATCGTGTCGTCGATCACGCTGCGCAACAAGTCTGCCTAGGCAAGCCTGGGCGTCGGGATCCAGCCCTGCATCTGCCACCTCGAGGGCCTGCGATGAAGCACTCCGCATGGTCAAAACCCCACAACCGCCCATTGCTAACGGCCGCCCACACCGTCGAGCTTGTGTAGCCACATCCCAGCTCATTATCCCACGATTTTTCTCATTTCATTGCCCACAATTTAGCGGATTTCATTTCCCATGTTTTCCCCACTCCGTTGGCTACTGATCGGGCATCCCACACTCTTCGGCCGACGTCGCCGGCCGCCTGCCTGCCGGCGGTGGTGGCCGTCACAGCTACGCACCACCGGCTGGATGGGCAAGGCAGCAAGCCGCCCTGCCCATGCCATGCGCTCTGGGTTGCCCGAGCCCAGCACCTGCCCACATGGGATGGGCAGGGGGGGAGGCACGCATGGCCTGTTGGAACCCAGCAAGCTAGGTGACCACCTCCCTCCTAAAGAGTCTTAAATGAAATTTCACTCCCGGCAGGAGGAAACATCAATATATCTGAGCCTTAATAATGAGTCTAAAAAATTATTTGCTTGGAATTTTGAGCTGAAATTTTGTACATAAATGGAGAATAATCATATCTACCACCAAAAACAATTTCAGAATTTTCTGGGCACTAAATTTTTTTTAATGAATTTTCTACAGCCAAATATCGAAAAAATCATCAAAAATAGCCCGTGAGTCGAAATGATCCCAAACTTCAGGGGCAGACTCCTCATGAATTACACAAATTATTTGAGTCATTTCACGATAAATTCCATGATGAAAAGATGGTCAATTCACAACAATTTCGCAACTGAGCATTACGGCCAGCAGGCTGGGGAGGCTGTGCCTCTGCCTGGCCCATGATGCATGCTGGCTGCCCTGTCCAGCACACCTCCAGCCACCCCATGGCAGCCCTCAGGGTCCACCAAAGCCAGGGGCCATGGCCAAGGCCAGCTTGCACATGAAATCAAAGCCCACAGCATGTGCGGAGCCTCACAGCGTGCTCGCGGCTGGCTCGCGTGCGGCGCCCCTGGAAAGGCTGGCACCGTGCCTGCTGGCGACTGCTGTGGCACCCCTGGCTCGCACTCTGGGCAGTCAGTCAAGGGGCACGGACGAGGGGGCTAGCTCGCGATGAGTGCCCGCGGCCTGGCTGGCTCGCCTACCGCTGCCGCATGCTGGGCGTGCAGCCCATTCCGTGCCTGCTGGGGGCTGCCTTGGCGTGCCACCCGTGCCCGGGGTCCATGCGACGCAGCACCCCTGGCTCGCATGCTGGGCAGTCAGTCGAGGGGAACGGACGAGGGGGCTGGTTCGTGATGGGCGCCCGCGGCCTGGCTGGTGCGCCCACCGTTGCCGCACGCTTGGCGAGCAGACCATGCCTTGCCTGCTGGGGGCTGCCTGGGTGTGCCACACATGCCCAGGTTTTGTAAGACGCGGACCCCCTTTCTCGCTCGCTGGGCACTTAGTCAAGGGACAGGGACGTGGGGGCTGGCTCGCGATGGGCGCCTGTGGCCTGGCTGGCGCGCCCACTGCTGCCACACACTGGGCACTTGGGCCATGCCGTGCCTGCTGAGGGCTGCCTGGGCGAGCCACCCGTGCCCAGGGTCCATGCGACGCGGCCCCCCTGGCTCGCTCGCTGGGCAGTCAGTCGAGGGACAGGGACGGGGGGGCTGGTTCGCGATGGGCGCTCGCGGCCTGGCTTGCGCGTCCACCGCTGCCGCATGCTGGGCGAGCAGCCCATGCCGTGCCTGTTGGGGGCTGCCTGGGCGTGCCACCCGTGCCCGGGGTCCATGCGACGTGGCACCCCTGGCTCGCATGCTGGGCACTCAGTCGAGGGACAGGGAGGAGGGGGCTGGTTCGCGATGGGAGCCCGCGGCCTGGCTGGCGCTCCCACCGCTGCCGCACGCTGCGCGAGCAGCCCATGCCATGCCTGCTGGGGCCTGCCTGGGCATGCCACCCATGCCCAGGGTCTGTGACGCGGCACCCCTAGCTCGCTCGCTGGGCACTTAGTCGTGGGGCAGGGAGGAGGGGGCTGGTTCGCGATGGGCGCCCGCGGCCTGGCTGGCGCGCCCACTGCTGCCTCACGCTGGGCGAGCAGCCCAAGCCGTGCCTGCTGAGGGCTGCCTGGGCATACCACCCGTGCCCAGGGTCCATGCGACGCGGCACCCCTGGCTCGCACGCTGGGCAGTCAGTCGAGGGGAAGGGACGAGGGGGCTGGCTCGCGATGGGCAGCCGCTGCCTGGCTGGCGCGCCCACCGCTGCCACACGCTGGGCGAGCAG
>JAJFZO010000508.1:12500-22500 GCA_021397835.1 Moringa oleifera
GATGCGAGAGCCGAGATATCCGTTGCTGAGAGTCATTTTAGACATCGCTTAGGGACGACACGACCGCCAGCCACGCACCAAGATCGGGGCGACTAGGGCGTGCTTTTTCATTTGAGTTCCTTGACGCATCCCGCGCTGTGGTTTTTGTTGTTGCGCGCGACGAGGGGCTTGGGTGCGAGCCCGCGCACCCTTGCCGCGCGAGGCGGGACGAGGGTCTCGAGAACCCTCCGCCCCACCAGTGTGTTTACAACGTGCTCGCGAGTCATTTCGCTGAGCGAGTTTTTGACAATGATCCTTCCGCAGGTTCACCTACGGAAACCTTGTTACGACTTCTCCTTCCTCTAAATGATAAGGTTCAGTGGACTTCTCGCGATGTCGCGAGCGACGAACCGCCCACGTCGCTGCGATCCGAACACTTCAACAGACCATTCAATCGGTAGGAGCGATGGGCGGTGTGTACAAAGGGCAGGGACGTAGTCAACGAGAGCTGATGACTCGCGCTTACTAGGAATTCCTTTGAAGACCAACAATTGCAATGACCTATCCCCATCACGATGAAATTTCAAAGATTACCCAGGCCTGTCAGCCAAGGCTATAAACTCGTTGAATACATCAGTGTAGCGCGCGTGCGGCCCAGAACATCTAAGGGCATCACAGACCTGTTATTGCCTCAAACTTCCTTGGCCTAAGCGGCCATAGTCCCTCTAAGAAGCCGACCGTGGAGGGTCACCTCCACGTAGCTAGTTAGCAGGCTGAGGTCTCGTTCGTTAACAGAATTAACCAGACAAATCGCTCCACCAACTAAGAACGGCCATGCACCACCACCCATAGAATCAAGAAAGAGCTCTCAGTCTGTCAATCCTTACTATGTCTGGACCTGGTAAGTTTCCTCGTGTTGAGTCAAATTAAGCCGAGGCTCCACTCCTAGCCCGCTCGCTGGGCAGTCAGTCGAGGGGCAGGCACAAAGGGCCTGGTTACCACTGCCGCATGCTGGGCGAGCCGCCCATGCCGTGCCTGCTGGGGCTGCCTGGGCGTGCCACGCAAGCCCAGGGTCTGTGCAATGCGGCCCTCCTGGCTCGCTCGTTGGGCACTATGTCGAGGGGCAGGGACGAGGGGGCTGGCTCACAATGGGCACCCGCGGCCTAGTTGGGGCGCCCACCGCTGCTGCACGCTGGGCGAGCAGGCCATGCCGTGCCAGCTAGGGGCTGCCTGAGCGTGCCATCCATGCCTAGGGTCCATGCGACGTGTTACCCCTGGCTCGCACGCTGGGCAATTAGGCGAGGGGCAGAGACGAAGGGGCTGGCTCGCGATAGGCGCCCGCAGCCTGGCTGACGCGCCCACCGCTGCCGCATGCTGGACGAGCGGCCCATGCCGTGCCTGCTTGGGGCTGCCTGGGCGTGCCACCTAGGCCCAGGGTCCATGCGATGTGGGCCCGCTGGCAGGCTCGCTGGGCACTTAGTCGAGAGAGAGGGACGTGGGGGCTGGCTCGCGATGGGCGCCCGCGGTCTGGCTATCGCGCCCACCGCTGCCGCACGATGGGCGAGCATCCCATGCTTTGCCTGCTTGGGACTGCCTGGGCATGCCACCCGTGCCCAGGATCCGTGCGACGCGGCACCTCTGGCTCGTTTGCTGGGCTGTCAATCGAGGGGCAGGGACAAGGGGGATGGTTTGCGATGGGCGCCCGTGGCCTGGCTGACGCCCCCACCTCTGGCGCACGCTGGGTGAGCAACCCATACCATGCCTGCTGGAGGCTGCCTGGGCGTGCCTCCCATGCCCAGGGTCTGTGCGACGCGGCACCCCTGGCCCGCACGCTGGGCAGCCAGTCGAGGTGAGGGATGAAGGGGCTGGCCACCGCTGCCGCACGCTGGGTGAGTAGCCCATGCCGTGCCTGCTGGCGGATGCCAAGGCGTGCCACCCATGCCCAGGGTCCGTGCGACGCGGTCCCCCTGGCTCGCTCTCTGGGCACTATGTCGAGGGACAGGGACGACAGGGCTGGCTCGCGATGGGTGCCCGCGGTCTTGCTGGCACGCCGACCGTGCCGCACATTGGGCGAGCAGCCCATGCCGTGCCTGCTGGAGGCTACCTGGGCATGCCACCCGTGCGACGTGGCCCCGCTGGCAGGCTCGCTGGGCTTTTAGTCGAGGGAGAGGGACGTGGGGGCTGGCTCGCGATGGGCGCCCGCGGTCTGGCTATCGCACCCACCGCTGCCGCACGATGGGCGAGCATCCCACGCTTTGCCTGCTTGGGGCTGCCTGGGCGTGCCACCCATGCCCAGGGTCCGTGCGACGTGGCACCCCTGCCTCGCACGCTGGGCAGTTAGTCGAGGGGCAGGGATGAGGGGGCTGGCTTGCGATGGGCACCCGCAACTTGGCTGGCGCGCCCACCGCTGCCGCACGCTGGGTGAGCAGCCCATGCTGTGCCTGCTTGGGGCAACCTGAGCGTGCTACCCGTGCCCAGGGTCCTTATGACGCGGCACCCCTGGCTGGCACGCTGGGCAGTCAGTCGAGGGACAGGGACGAAGGGGCTGGCTACCGCTGCCGCACGCTGGGCGAGCAGCCCATGCCGTGCCTGCTGGCGGCTGCCAAGGAGTGCCACCCATGCCCAGGGTCCGTGCGACGCGGCCCCCCTGAATCGCTCTCTGGGCACTTAGTCGAGGGGCAGGGATGAGGGGGCTGGCTCGCGATGGGCGCCCGCGACCTGGCTGGCACGCCCACCGCTGCTGCACGCTGGGTGAGCAGCCCATGCCGTGCTAGCTGGGGGCTGCCTGGGCGTGCCACCCTTGCCCAGAGTCCGTGCGATGTGGACCCCCTGGCTCACTCGCTGGGCACTTAGTCAAGGGGCAGGGACGTGGGGGCTTGCTCGCGATGGGCGCCCGCGGCCTGGCTGGCGCACCTACTGCTGCCGCACGCTGGGCGAGCAGGCCATGCCATGCCTGCTGTGGGCTGCCTGGGCATGCCACCCATCCCCAGGGTCCGTGCGATGTGGCACCCCTGGCTCGCACACTGGGTAGTCAGTCGAGGGGCAGGGACGAGGGGGCGGGCTCGCGATGCGTGCCCGCGGCATGGCTGGCTCGCCCACCTCTGCCGCACGCTGGTCGAGTAGGCCATGCCGTGCCTGCTGGGGGCTGCGTTGCATTCCATCCATGCCTAGGGTCCGTGCAATGTGGCACCCCTGGCTCACACGCTGGGCTGTTAGTCGAGGGGCAGGGACGAGGGGGCGGGCTCGCGATGGGTGCCCGCGGCCTGGCTGGCACGCCCACCGCTGCCGCACGCTGGTCGAGCAGGCCATGCCGTGTCTGCAGGGGGCTGCCTAGGCGTGCCACCCGTGCCCAGGGTCCATGCGACGCGGCCCCCCTGGCACGCTCACTGGGCACTACGTCGAGGGACAGGGACGTGGGGGCTTGCTCGCGATGGGCACCCGGGGCCTGGCTGGCGCACCCACTGCTGCCGCACGCTGGGCGAGCAGCCCATGCCGTACCTGCTGGGGGCTGCCTGGGCGTGCCTGCCATGCCCAGGGCCTGTGCGACGCAACACTCCTGGCTCCACGCTTGGCAGTCAGTCAAGGGGCAGGGACGAGGGGGCGGGCTCGCGATGCGTGCCCGCAGAATGGCTGGCTCGCCCACCGCTGCCCCACGCTGGTCGAGCAGGCCATGCCGTGTCTGCAGGAGGCTGCCTGGGCATGCCACCCATGCCCAGGGACCATGCGACACGGGCCCCCTCGCACGCTCGCTGGGCACTACGTTGAGGGACAGGGACGTGGGGGCTGGCTCGTGATGGACACCCGCGGCCTGGCTGGGGCACCCTCTGCTGCCGCACGCTGGGCGAGCAGCCCATGCCGTACCTGCTGGGGGCTGCCTGGGCATGCCGGCCGTGCCCAGGGCCTGTGTGACGCAACCCTCCTGGCTCACACACTTGGCAGTCAGTCGAGGGGCAGGGACGAGGGGGCGGGCTCGCGATGGGTGCCCGCGGCCTGGCTGGCACGCCCACCGCTGCCACACGCTGGTCGAGCAGGCCATGCTGTGTCTGCAGGAGGCTGCCTGGGCATGCCACCCATGCCCTGGGACCATGCGACACGGGCCCCCTCGCACGCTCACTGGGCACTACATCGAGGGACAGGGACGTGGGGGCTGGCTCGTGATGGACACCCGCGGCCTGGCTGGCGCACCCTCTGCTGCCGCACGCTGGCGAGCAGCCCATGCCGTACCTGCTGGGGGCTGCCTGGGCGTGCCGGCCGTGCCCAGGGCCTGTGTGATGCAACTCTGCTGGCTCACACACTTGGCAGTCAGTCGAGGGGCAGGGACGAGGGGGCGGGCTCACGATGGGTGCCCGCGGCCTGGCTGGCACGCCCACCGCTGCCACACGCTGGGCGAGTAGCCCATGCCGTGCCTGCTGGGGGCTGCCTGGGCGTGAGACCCATGCCCAGGGTCCATGCGACGTGGCACCCCTGACTCACACGCTGGGCAGTTAGTCGAGGGGCAGGGACGAGAGGGCTGGCTAGCGATGGGCGACAGCGGCCTGGCTGGCTCGCCCACCGCTGCCGCACGCTGGTCGAGCAGGCCATGCCGTGTCTGCAGGGCGCTGCCTGGGCATGCCACCCGTGCCCAGGGTCCATGCGACGCGGCCCCCCTGGCACGCTCGCTGGGCACTACGTCGAGGGACAGGGACGTGGGGGCTTGCTCACGATGGGCACCCGGGGCCTGGCTGGCGCACCCACTGTTGCCGCACGCTGGGCGAGCAGCCCATGCCGTACCTACTGGGGGCAGCCTGGGCATGCCTGCCGTGCCCAGGGCCTGTGCGACACAACACTCCTGGCTCACACGCTTGGCAGTCAGTCAAGGGGCAGGGACGAGGGGGCGGGCTCGCGATGCGTGCCCGCGGCATGGCTGGCTCGCCCACCGCTGCCGCATGCTGGTCGAGCAGGCCATGCCGTGTCTGCAGGAGGCTGCCTCGGTGTGCTACCCATGCCCAGGGACCATGTGACGTGGGCCCCCTGGCATGCTCGCTGGGCACTACGTCGAGGGACAGGGACGTGGGGGCTTGCTCGCGATGGGCGCCCGCGGCCTGGCTGGCACACCCACCGCTGCCACACGCTGGGCGAGTAGCCCATGCCGTGCCTGCTGGGGGCTGCCTGGGTGTGAGACCCATTCCCAGGGTCCATGCGACGTGGCACCCCTGACTCGCACGCTGGGCAGTTAGTCGAGGGGCAGGGACGAGAGGGCTGGCTCGCGATGGGCGACAGCGGCCTGGCTGGCGCGCCTACTGCTGCCGCACACTGGGCGAGCAGCCCATGCCGTGCCTGCTGCGGGTTGCCTGAGCGTGCCCCCTGTGCCCAGGGTCTGTGCGACGTGGCACCCCTAGCTCGCACGTTGGGAAGTCAGTCAAGGGGCAGGGACGAGGGCGCTGGCTACCGCTGCCGCACGCTGGGCGAGCAGCCCAGACCGTGCCTGCTGGTGGCTGCCTGAGCGTGCCACCCATGCCCAGGATCCATGCGATGTGGCCCCCATGGCTCGCTCGCTGGGCACTATGTCGAGGGACAGGGACAAGGGGGCTGGCTCGCGATTGGCGCCCGCGGCCTGGCTGGCGTGCCCACCGCTGCCGCATGCTGGGCGAGTATCCCATGCTGTGCCTGCTGGGGGCTTCCTGGGTGTGCAACCCATGCCCAGGGTCCATGCAACGTGGCACCCCTGGCTCGCTTGCTGGGCAGTCAGTCGAGGGGCACGGACGAGGGGGCTGGCTCGCGATTGGCGCCAGCGGCCTTGCTGGCGTGCCCACCGCTGCCGCACGCTGGGAGAGCAGCCCATGCCGTGCCTGCTGAGGGCTGCCTGGGTGTGCCCCCCATTCCCAGGGTCCACACGACGTGGCACCCATGGCTCGCACGCTGGGCAGTCAGTGGAGGGGAAGGGACGATGGGGCTGGCTACGGCTGCCGCACGCTGGGCGAGCAGCCCATGCCGTACCTGCTGGGGGATGCCTGGGCGTGCCACCCAAGCCCAGGGTCCGTGCGATGCGGCCCCCCTGGCTCGCTCGCTGGGCACTTAGTCGAGGGACAGGGACGTGGGGGCTGGCTCATGATGGGCGCCCGCGGCCTCGCTGGCGCGCCCACCGCTGCCGCACACTGGGCGAGCATCCCATGCTGTACCTGCTGGGGGCTGCCTGGGAGTGGCACCCGTGCCCAGGGTCCGTGCTACGCGGCACCCCTGGCTCGCTCGCTGGGCAGTCAGTCGAGGGGCAGGGATGAGGGGGCTGGCTCGCGATTGGCGCCCGCGGCCTGGGTGGCGCACCCACCGCGGCCGCATGCTGGGCGAGCAGCCCGTGCCGTGCCTGCTGGGGGCTTCCTGGGTGTGCCCCCCGTTCTCAGTGTCCATGCAACGCGGCACCCCTGGCTCGCACGCTGGGCAGTTAGTCGAGGGGCAGGGATGATGGGGCCGGCTACGGCTGCCGCACGCTGCGCGAGCCGCCCATGCCGTGCCTGCTGGGGGCTGCCGGGGCATGCCACCAATGCTGAGGGTCCGTGCGACATAGCCCCCCTGGCTCGCTCACTGGGCACTATGTCGAGGGACAGGGACAAGGGGGCTGGATCGCGATGGGCGCCCGCGGCCTGGCTGGCACGCCCACCGCTACCGCACGCTGGGCGAGCAGCCCATGCCGTGCCTGCTGGGGGATGCCAGGGCGTGCCACCCAAGCCCGGGTCAGTGCGATGCGGCCCCCCAGGCTCGCTCACATGGCACTTAGTTGAGGGACAGGGACGTGGGGGCTGGCTCGCGATGGGCGCCCGCGGCCTTGCTGGCGCGCCCACCGCTACCACAATCTGGGTGAGCATCCCATGCCATGCCTGCTGGGGGCTGCCTGGGCGTGCCACCCCTGCCCAGGGTCCATGCGACCCGGCCCCCCTGGCTCGCCCGCTGGGCAGTCAGTCGAGGGGCACAGACGAGGGGGCTGGCTCGCGATTGGCGCCCGCGGCCTGGCTGGCGTCCCCACCGCTGCAGCACGCTGGGCGAGCCGCCCATGCTGTGCCTGCTGGGGGCTGCCTGGGCGTGCCACCCATGCCCAGGGTCCGTGCGATGTGGCCCCCCTGGCTTGTTCGCTGGGCACTACGTCGAGGGACAGGGACGAGGGGGCTGGCTCGCGATGGGAGCCCGCGGCCTGGCTGGCACGCCAACCGCTGCCGCACGCTGGGCGAGTACCCCATGCAGTGCCTGCTGGGGGCTGCCTGGGCGTGCGACCCATGCCCAGAGTCCATGCGACGTGGCACCCCTGGCTCGCACGCTGGGCAGTTAGTCGAGGGGCAGGGACGAGGGGGCTGGCTCGCGATGGGCGCCCGCGGCCTGGCTGGCACACCTACCGCTGGGCGAGCAGCCCATGCCATGCCGGCTGCGGGCTTTCTGGGTGTGCCACCCGTACCCAGGGTCCGTGCGACGCGGCACCCCTAGCTCCCACGTTGGGAAGTCAGTCGAGGGGCAGGGACGAGGGGGCTGGCTACCGCTGCCCCATGCTGGGCGAGCAGCCCAGACCGTGCCTGCTGGCAGCTGCCTGGGCGTGCCACCCATGCCGAGGATCCATGCGATGCAGCCCCCGTGGCTTGCTCGCTGGGAACTATGTCGAGGGACAGGGACATGGGGGCTGGCTCGCTCGCTGGGCAGTCAGTCGAGGGGCACGGACGAGGGCGCTGGCTCGCGATGGGCGCCCGCGGCCTGGCTGGTGCGCCTACCGCTGCCGCACGTTGGGCGAGCAGCCCATGCCGTGCCTGCTGCGGGCTGCCTGGGCGTGCCACCCGTGCGCAGGGTCCGTGCAACGCGGCACCCCTAGCTCGCACGTTGGGAAGTCAGTCGAGGGGCAGGGACGAGAGGGCTGGCTACCGCTGCCGCACGCTGGGCGAGCAGCCCAGACCGTGCCTGCTGGCGGCTGCCTGGGCGTGCCACCCATGCCCAGGATCCATGCGATGCGGCCCCCCTGGCTCGCTCGCTGGGCACTATGTCGAGGGACAGGGACGAGGGGGCTGGCTCGTGATGGGTGCCCGCGGCCTGGCTGGCATGCCCACCGCTGCCGCACGCTGGGCGAGCAGCCCATGCCGTGCCTGCTGGGGGCTGCCTGGGCGTGCCGCACATGCCCCGGGCCCTTGCGATGCGACACCCCTGGCTCGCACGATGGGCAGTCAGTCGAGGGGCAGGGACAAGGGGGCTGGCTAGCGATGGGCGCCCGCGGCCTGGCTGGCGCGCCAACCGCTGCGGCACGCGAGGCTAGCAGCCCATGCCATGCCCGCTGGGGGATGCCTGGGCATGCCCCCCTTTCCCAGGGTCCGCGCGACGTGGCACCCATGGCTCGCACGCTGGGCAGTTAGTGGAGGGGAAGGGACGATGGGGCTGGCTATGGCTGCCGCACGCTGGGCGAGCCGTCCATGCCGTGCCTGCTGGGGGCTGCCTGGGCGTGCCACCCATGCCCAGGGTCTGTGCGACGTGGCCCCCCTGGCTCACTCACTGGGCACTATGTCGAGGGACAGGGACGAGGGGGCTGGCTCGCGATGGGCGCCCGTGGCCTGGCTGGCTCGCCCACCGCTGCCGCACGCTGGCCGAGAAGCCCATGCCGTGCCTGCTGGGAGCTTCCTGGGTGTGCCACCTGTGCCAAGGGTCTGTGCGACGTGGCACCCCTGGCTTGCACGCTGGGAAGTTAGTCGAGGGGCAGGGACGAGGGGGCGCGCTCGCAATGGGTGCATGCGGCCTGGCTGGCGCGCCCACCGCTGTGCGAGCAGCCCATGCCGTGCCTGCTGGGGGCTGCCTGGGCATGCCGCACATGCCCAGGGCCCTTGCGACGTGACACCCCTGGCTCGCACGATGGGCAGTCAGTGGAGAGGCAGGGACGAGGGGGCTGGCTAGCGATGGGCGCCCGCGGCCTGGCTGGCGCGACCACCGCTGCCGCACTCTGGGCTAGCAGCCCATGCCGTGCCCGCTGGGGGATGCCTGGGCGTGCCCCCTTTTCCCAGGGTCCACGCGATGCAGCCCCTCAGGCTCGCTCGGTGGGCACTTAGTCAAGGGACAGGGACGAGGGGGCTGGCTAGCGATGGGCGCCCGCGGCCTGGCTGGCGCGACCACCGCTGCCGCACTCTGGGCTAGCAGCCCATGCCGTGCCCGCTGGGGGATGCCTGGGCGTGCCCCCTTTTCCCAGGGTCCACGCGATGCAGCCCCTCAGGCTCGCTCGGTGGGCACTTAGTCAAGGGACAGGGACGTGGGGGCTGGCTCGCGATGGGCGCCCGCGGCCTGGCTGGCACGCCCACCGCTGCCGTACGCTGGGCGAGCAGCCCATGCCGTGCTAGCTGGGGGCTAACTAGGCGTGCCACCCGTGCCCAGGGTCCATGCGACGTGGCACCCCATGCTCGCATGCTGGTCAGTTAGTCGAGGGGCAGGGACGAGGGCACTGGCTCGCGATGGACGCACGCGGCCTGGCTGGCGCGCCCACCGCTGCCGCACGCTGGGCGAGCAGCCCATGCCGTGCCTGCTGGGGGCTTCCTGGGCGTGCAACCCATGCCAAGGGTCCGTGAGATGCGGCCCCCCTGGCTCGCTCACTGGGCACTATGTTGAGGGACAGGGACGAGGGGCTGGCTCGCGATGGGCGCCCGCGGCCTTGCTGGCGCACCCACCGCTGCCCGCACTCTAGGCAAGCAGCCCATGCCGTGCCTGATGGGGGCTGCCTGGGTGTGCCACCCGTGCCCAGGGTCCGTGCGATGTGGCACCCCTGACTCGCACGCTGGGCAGTTAGTCGAGGGGCAGGGACGAGGGGGCTGGCTCGCGATGGGCACCTGCAGCCTGGCTGGCACGCCCACCGCTGCCGCACGCTGGGCGAGCAGCCCATACCGTGCCTGCTGGGGGCTACCTGGGTGTGCCACCCGTGCCCAGGGTCCATGCAACAAGGCCCCCCTGGCACGCTCGCTGGACACTACGTCGAGGGACACGGACGTGGGGGCTTGCTCGCGATGGGCGCCCACGGCCTGACTGGCGCAACCACCGCTGC